>CM074718.1:290314200-290554200 GCA_037306005.1 Rhinophrynus dorsalis | reverse complement strand
CATATATATATATATATACATACATACACACACACATATCAAATATACATACTAATAATTACAGAAAACTTACAATGAATTTTGAATAATATTTATTTAAAAACCATTTAGAAAAACAATTATACAACATTTAATTAAACATACTTACAATCAATTTTCAAAATGTTTTATTAAATTAGCAATTGATATTATATAATAAAAAATGCATTCATATTAAACATGTTAAAAAATATGAATTACAGACAAAAATAAATGCAATAAATAAATGATAATTCATAAATTAAAACCTTTGAGTGCCAAAGGGATATGCAACACATTGTAAAGCAATGAGTTGACTATCCCTCTATAACTCAAAAGGTTAAAAAAAAAATCAAATAAATATTTATATATTTCTATTTAAAAAAAATTAAATAGTACTATGCTATATTATTTTCATATTATCTAAATACTTCATCAGCTAAATGAGATCTTACAATTTGACCTTCAAATGTCTGATTTGCATCGTCATCTGCTATTGAATCATCTAATTCTATATCTATATCTTCATAATCAATTAAAAATTTATCTTTGAGTGCTATGTTGTGAAGTATACATCACACAAATAATATTTTACATACGTTCAAAGGAGTGTATAACATCACACCTCCTGATTTATCTAAACATCTGAAACTTGATTTCATTAAACCAAATGTTCTTTCAACTATTCCTCTAGTTGATCGATGAGCAGTATTATATTTCTCTTCAGCTCTATTTCGAGGAACATTGATAGGCATAAGTAACCAAGGTCTTAATGCATATCCACTATCATCTATTAAATTAAAAATACACAAATAAATCATAATTATTATTTTTATATAATTAAAACATCACAGAGTTAATAATTTAATATACATCTTAAAATGATTGTTATTCTATTATTCTCATTAATTATTTTATACTATATCTATAATTTAAATAAAAAATAATATAAAGTTTATTTATGTTTTAATAAAAGTATTACTTAGATAAAAAAACATATTTAAAATGTTTAAAAATGTATGAAAAAATGATAAATAAAAATACATCAATGCTTAACCCTAATTAAATGAATGCATGCTATTCATTGTTTCATATAGTAAAAAATTAATTAAAAAACTATTTTTATTGTATATTTAGATTTATAAAATTTAAACATATCAATTTATAGAAATGTTAAAGTTTTAAAAACATTTTTAACAAAAATATCAATTTTAAAATAAACAGATTAAATTTTACAGTTCATTTATAGCGAATCATTATATTTTAAGGTAAAATGTCCAATACAATTACTCTATCTCTCCTCATATCCTTAAATCATTGATCTCACAATTGATTGTACTGATAGAAGTTAACTAGACAGAGGGAAGTCTCCTAACGTCATTGGTGACATAGTCAACGGTGAACTTAGGTGACTTCCCACCATTTGCGTTCAATTTTACAAGTGAAATTGGCTGGGAGATCAATAACAGGGGGGGGGTTAACATCAGAAGAGATTATGTTGTTCCCCCATGAGCTTTTAAATAAATAAATTAAAAAAAAATCATAAAAACTTAGAGTACAGTGTGCACTTCCTGCGTATAGCTTTGCAATGCGCTGAAAACCCCTTTGGCACTCACAGGATAAATTGTTTTAGTGCTTTTTTTTTATAAGACCTCATTGGGATTGTCAGGAGAGATCCTGATAACCCCTAATAAAAAAAAAAAAATAACTCCGTGTGTGCCATGGGGTGGGGGTTTACAATAAAAACCCCACACAGTACTTTCTTTTTCATTTATTTGTAACCAGATCTTGTTTAGGTACCCTGATGTCTACCAAACAAGGTATAAATAAAAAATAATGAAAGAAAAAATATTAACACTCTGTATTCAACAGTGTTCCAGAGCTTTGTATTGCATTATACACCCCTAATGCAGATAAAGGATTTTTCTTTTTTTTCCCCCATATTTTTTTTTAATCAGACATCGTTTGTGCCATGAAAAGTGGCACAGATGCCCCCAAATGATATCTAAAAAAAAAAATAAGTGACTTGATTTTTGTAAGAAACTATTTTTTTTATCAACACATTATGTATATATATATATATATGTGTGTACACTAATTTAGGAGTAGAAAGTGATGCCTCATAAGATGTGTCAGTTTATAGGGATCTATTTGGACTTCTAGCACCCTATGCGTTATGTCAACTCATACCAATAGGGAGCTATTCTTATCCTAAGATCCCTAGCTAAAAAATATAGTTGTAAATCCCATTTTTTTCACATATCTAACTAAATATGATTGGATATAAATGTGTAAAAAAATGTTATTCATATATTTCTTTAATCTAAAAACATTTAAATACACAAGGCTTGGGATAAATAGGCAATTGAACCTTAATTAGATGCGGCTTATTATTTATTTATTTTTTTTTTTTTAAAAGGTATGGTTTATCTAAATTCTCTTCACTTCTAAAGGTGTTATAGCTATAGTTAAGACATATTTTAAAAACAAAGATGTCTAGTTTACAAACGGGTTGAAAGCATCCACATATTGTATGTTACTCACACAAATGGGCTATTATTTTTCTCATGTTGGTAGAAGATACTGAATACACAAAGAAATGGAATTGTTTTTCCAATTTTTTTTATCAATGTAAAGGTGATGATTTAAAACAACATGTATTAATACCTGTAGCGCCATTTTATTGTAATATTTGTGCATTTGATCCCAATGATATTAAGTCAAGTGAACCCCATTTAGTGTTGAAGAATGACTAATTTCAAAATGATATACCTTTGATACCATTTTCCATCATGTATCTAAAAATTATGACCGTTTAGTACAAGAAGCCATTTACAAAAAAAGAAAACATGTAGATTGATGTATGTGCTTATTGAAACCCCTACGGTAGGTCAACACATAACAATATGGTTTCAATTTCCTCCTAGGAGCACTAAATAATGAATACAGTTAAAAATGCCATGGTATTCTCAGATTTCAGTACATTTGAACGATGAAAACATTGTAAGAAAATGTAAATTTTTTTAATTAAATTCCATCTTCTAATGGAATTTGTGTACACCGAGCTTGGGGTAAGAAGGATAGTAACCCTTCATTAGATGCAGCAGGTTGCCTTCTTTCATGAAATATTTAGTATTATATAGTTATTACACTGTTTTAGGGCAGATTCACAATCTAAAAATTATAAATTGTATTTTATCTGATAAACTTGAAAATGCCATTTTGCGCTTATGCGATTAGCTCTGTATGCTAGCCATTGACATAGATAAAACTATTAATTTTTTTTTTTTTGGGTGGGGTTCGTGATTTTTTAAAAAAAATTAAAAATATTTCAATCAGGATAAATGTTTTTGGTACATAGTATGTGATTTTAGCAAAATGAGCTATTTTTCACTTTTGTATCATTATGACATAATAGCTTTTTATATAAAGTAAAAATTTCTTAATGTAAGGTAACACAATAAAGCTCAATTCAATCTGAAAAAAAATATATATATTTTTCAATAAGAAACTAGAAATTCACAAAGTAAATCAAACCTATAAAGAAGGATAGCAAAAATACAAAAAACATGTCTGGTTTTCAGGGTACATGAAATTGCCCAAAACTCTCTCACTGAAGGGTTTAAAGACATAACATTTTTAACTTAGTTTCTTATACAATCAAACTATAAATTAATATTAGAAAAAAATTTAATATTTATATATATAAATATAAACTAAATAATATATTATTTTAAAATAAAAATATTGTTTAAAATTATTTTAATCAATATTTATTGATTTTTTTCAATAATTTTTAAATAAGAATAACATTTACATTTTTTTTAAAAACCAAACATATTATATGGTCAATACAAATTAAAACACACATTAAATTATATATATTCAACATACTTGATTTTATTTTTATACAAAATAAAAAATAATTTAAATTATTTAACTATTGATTATATATTTTTTATTATATTTATATAGTTTTTATAAAAAATAATTCTATATATTAAGACACTAACCTATAATTCACGAATTTCCAAATTCACCATTTTCAAATCTATCAAAAATAGAAGACTGTTCCAAAATGTACGAATCATGGGCAGATCCTGGAAATTTAGCAACTACATCTAAAATTTTCATATCAAAATCTACTATAACTTGCATATTCATAGAATGATAATGCTTCCTATTTCTATATATATTCTCATCAATTTCAGGGGGTGACAATGCAACATGTATACAATCCACTACTCCAACTACATTTGGAAACCCTGCCATTCTAGTAAAATATTCCTTGGACTTTTGCAAGGATTCCATTGAACTGTTAAAAATAATGAACTGATGACCGATTTTTATTAAAGCATTTATTACTTTATGTAAACTCCTTGAAAAACTTGATTGACTAATTCCTTCAACTACTGCTAGTGTATTTGAAAAGATCCTGTAGTAAAGAAATGAAGTGCGGCTAACAACTTCACTATTCTGGGAATAGCATGAGTTTTTTTTTGTCATTGGATTAATTTCTTCTTTAATTTGATCATACAAACTAAAAATTCTCTCTGATGATAATCTATATACCTAGACCTAACCTCACTCTCCTCCATGTCTGTCAATATAATTCTTTTTCTGAATATTTTATTAATTCTCCTGAATGTTCTTCTTCTAGGAAAATCTTCCACATTCTCTTTTTTATTTTTTTGCAGTCTAATTTTTTTAAATGCATAATATAATATTAGAAAAGGTATTCCAATCTCCATTCATTTTAACCTACAAAATATATAATATATTTATATCATATTTTAACCATCTCTTTATCTTTTGAGCATCTTCCAAACCTAAATAATAAAATGCTAGCAACGTTTGTCAGAAGCCGTCATACGCATGTTACGGCTGGCAAGTAAAACCATGAGTCAGACGGTATAGTTATTAGAACCTTTATTATGAGAATAATAACATTAATGCATTATAATATATACACAGAGTTGGTGATCAAAAAGGGGAGTACTGTATCAGCAATAGCAGTCTCCCAATATCCCCATTTCACTGTCCGAGACTAGGCCTAAGCCTGTTGGAGTTTTGCGGTAAGGTAACTCCCAAGAGTTATACTGACTCATCCTGCATTCCGTAATTGGGAGTCTGATAGCCCCAGGTAAATACTAGGAAGGATGTCTGAATAACGGAACCAACCCTAGGAGCGAACAGAAAGGGTCTTCTAGTAAACACCAGATAGGATAGTCAGATGAGCCAAAGTCATACACAGAGCGGGTAGCCAGAGTCACAGGTTTGCACCAGATAGCATATCCACTGGAGCGTATGTTTGCTGGATGCACAGTGGATAGAGCCCCAGTTCAACACTAGAGTGGGTAGTCAGACAAGCATAGATCATACACAGAGCGGGTAGTCAGCCAGAGCCACGGGTTTGCACCAGATAGGATATCTGAGCCAAATCTGAACGCACAAGGAAAATAGTCAGACAGTGCCACGGGTCAACACCAGAATGGATGGACAGACAAGCCGAATAATGTACAAGAATTAGGAATGCTAGATAATGAACTGCTCGTAACCAAGGGTGCAACTACTTTTTCTGTCCAACACCTACCATAGAGAGGTTATATTAAATAGTGTCCGTGTGGAAACAAGAGATCTGTGTGTAACGTTCCTGTTACATAGAAAAGACATCAACTGTTGAGAAGAAGGAATACGGAGCATAGGATTGGTTCTAAACTGCAGATGTTTTGCTCTACATTTCAGCCTTGATTTGTAAGTCACAACCATATAACAGTTTTTATCCACCCTTTCAGTGAAAGGTAAACTCTGTATTTGCTATCAGCCAGTTCATTTATACTGAATTATTATGTAGCGATTAGCATATTAACACAATCCTATATCATAATATGCTAGGATGTTTGTCATAAGCCGTCATGCGCAGTAGAGACTAATGCACGCAGAGTAGTCATTAGTATTAGAGACTGTCCTCTTTGCAGTTATGCAAAGTACTGACTGCCTGAATGCAGCCAGGCTGATACAGCACAGGATAGTCAGAATTCAGACCGGAGTCTTCTCTGCTCACCTTCCTCAGTCCTAACACTCACAGGAAGGTGCAGAGAGGACTATGGTCTGAATTCAGACTGTCCTGTGCCGTATCAGCCTGGGTGCATTCAGGCAGTCAGTACTTTGCATAACTGCAGCGTGGCCAATGAAAATAGAAAATCCGGCCACCAGTTGAGGTTACTGGATGGCACTGTGAGCCACGTACACAGGCTTTTCAACTATTAAATAAATATTTAAAAAATATATAAAAGAAAGTGTGCCTAAAAAATAAAAATTAAAATTAATCAACAGTAATGAGGAGTTAATGCTCTCATTGGGTTACTTAATGGGGACTTCATTTTGACTATATTTGAAGTGTCCTTCCTGCAGTAAATTTTCAAGCCCTCTACTGTCCAGTGCACCCACCAGCATTCAAGTAAATAAATAAAAACATGGCTACCCAGGCACATCAGACACAAACAAGCCCAACTCACAAGACACAAGACACACACACACACACACACACACACACTCCATTCACAAACAAAACATACACACTGCACCCTTCTACCTGTTTTATCATAATTTAAACTTTATTAGCCTTCTTTGCGTACTATGTCATAGACAATGCCCTTTCAAATGCTTCATAATAACGAACAGACTTTATGCAAATACAAAAATATTACTTAATCCTAGGCCAGTTGCACCTTGCTATTCACTTCCTCAACTTGTATAGAATCCATCGCTTACTACTCATATATGTGACAAGCCGTGGGCAACTTGCAGGCCTCTTCATCCTTAGTAGCCGCTGCTTAGCTCGAGGATGGATAAGGCCCCCCAAGTTGCACCTGGCTTGTCACATATAGGATGAATAATCAATGTCAACTGCTCCTCTTCTCACCTCTGAATTAAGACAAATATTTTAAAATAGGATGCTGATTAAAGTTTAATTACATAATTAAAACATTATAGATGTATTTAACACAGAAACGCTACAAAAATATTTATTATGCATTATTAAAGAAAAAAAAATGTAATAATTTTTTAAAACATAGAGAGGTTTACAAATGTGCAGTTCCACCTATTTTGAAGAAGCACAAATAAACTGCCAACTCAAAGGACCATAAATGCATATAGCTGAATCAACAATGCCTAAAAATAGAAGAAATAATGTGAAAAACAAAATCAACTATTGCTCTAAATAGATTATTTTATTTTAAAATGTGTCATTATCATAAGTATTTATATACATGAAATTATTATAAAGAAATATATGAATGAGTTTATTCAGGCAAAATTATGACGGTTATTAACAAGTTTAGGGCTGCATTTCTAAAAATATATGTGGAAGTTATGTCATATTCAATTTTATCCTTCAAAAAAAGATATATCATAAAAAAGAAATGACTGATACTTTACCAACTTAAAATACTATAATTAGTAATCTTTATTTGCACCCAAATTATTGAACATCATAACACTTACCCAACACATACATTCCTAGTCAATAAAAACTAATAACTTCGATATACATCATTACAAAACGTACATACCATGATGATATGGTCACCACAGAGCTCTGAACTCAACATCATCTACACTAATATTGCATGATAAAAAAGAGACAACTATACCATCAATAGTTAAAAATAATTATTTATATACATATATATGTGTGTGTGTGTGTGTGTGTGTGTTTTTATACATATTAAAATTATTTTTAAATTGAAAAAAAAAATATTCACAACAAATAATTCATACAAATTAAATTTTAATAAACTTTTGAATACACCATAAGATACATTCACCTTTAAATACATACATGTAACTTATACTTATATAGATCATTATAACATAATAATATATTATTAAACTTTTGAATGTCAGAGGGGTACACAATACATTACTTTGCAATGCATTGCGTACCCACTGGCAATCAAAGGGTTAAAAAAACCTTTTCATTAACATTCATTAAAATTTAAAATGATTTATATTTCAATTGTAACCCTTTCATTACCAGATATATTGGAGACGATTTGTTTTCCACTACTTTACATACAGCTCTTGCCCTCAAAAGGTTAATCCCTTAACGACCTTTGACGGTCATAGTACGTCAAGGGTCGATTTGACTTAATGTCTGATGACGTACTATGACCGTCATCGAGTTCCGGGCTCCCCCCGCGGCTGCACGCCGTTCGGGGAGTCCGGAACCCAACGGAGCAATAAAAAAAAATTGCTCCGTGGTCGTCAAGTCACTTCCGCTTCCGGATTCCCCGGTCGTTAAGGGGTTAAACCTTTAAATGCAAAAAATTTACTTTATAAACTGTGAGGCAATGAAATTCAAACCACTATAGTACATTCATATTAATAAATAAAATACACTAAATCAAGTAAAAAAATATATATATATCAATAAATCTCATTGAATTAAACTTAACATTTTGTATGACATTAGGATCAATAACGTTATTTTTCTTTCAAAATCAACTATAAACATATAATTTAATGTTAATAAATAACTATTATTATAACATTTTACATTTTAATACAAATATATTCATTTACCAGTATTTGCACATGAAATTACATATTTTGCAACATCAACACACAGACGTATAAAAACATTCGCAAATACACTTCCTGCATTAGCCGCATTCTCTACTTCAGTCAGAAAGATTCGCTATTCTTAACCACGCCCACACACACAATATGTGCGCACTATTTCGTTATCTTAGATTTTTCGTGCACAATTAAAAAAAAACATGCGTAAATCAACTATAAACATATAATTTAATGTTAATAAATAACTATTATTATAACATTTTAATACAAATATATTCATTTAACAGTATTTGCGCATGAAATTACATATTTTGCAACATCGACACACAGACGTATAAAAATATTCACAAATACACTTCATGCATTAACCGCATTCTCTACTTCAGTCAGAAAGATTTGCTATTCTTAACCACGCCCACATGACCACACCCACAAACACAATATGTGCGCACTATTTCGTTATCTTAGATTTTCCGTGCGCAATTAAAAAAAAACATGCGTAAATAGATTTGCTATCAATTACATCGCACAATTTCACGCATACGTGCGTTTCTTGCATCACGCCATATGTTCCATTCTATCTTCTATAAGACAAAAATATCTCTCTATCCTAAACTGATAATTGATTTGCCTAGTGACTTCCCACCACTCGATTCCTCCTTGGGTTTTCCATTTCCTAGCAATACTAATCTTCACAGCCGAAAAAATTTGATCCAACAAACTTTTCTGATATAAAAAAGGAACATTTGGGGAGTCAAATCTATTTCCCTTGCAACTATACATCTCACCAATTTTAACAAATCTCGTTTTAATGAATCCAACATTCCACATCCCCACCACACATGAAACATTGTTCCTCTTTCCTTTAAACATCTCCAACATATCGGTGAGTAACTAATATATATCTTATGTAATTTAACTGGAGCCAGGTACCAACGATATATTATTTTATAATGCAATTCAATAATATTTATACAATGAATACTGCTTCTAGCCAAATGAATCCCATGAATCCACTCAGTGTATTCAAATGACTTATCAATATCTTCTTCCCAATTTACAAAATGAGATTCCTTATTATTAACCTCAAACGTCTGTAATAATTTGATTGATCTAGCCAATCTCCTCTGCGGATTATGATTATCCAAAAAATCAATTATCTCATGCGTTAATATTACATTCCTAGTACTTACAACATATTTAAACCTCAAATATGTAAATGTTTCCATAGGGGAAATAGCAAACCTTTCCTGAATAAGGTTGAACTGCATTAAACCTGTTTGATCATAAATATCCGAGAGTCTTAAAATTCCCTTACTCCTCCAATCCTCCAATTTTATGTTACCAATAGCTCTTTGTATGACCTGCATTGTACTCACTAGGGGTATACTCCCCATCAGCCCCTCCTTTTTTTTTAATCTTAATATATCAGCACATATCCCCTTTATAATTGGATTCTCCCCCAATTTAGCCGCAAACTCCCGATTCAATCCCCAAAATATATCAAAGAGCTGTATACCCAGATCAAACTCTTCCAGTTTAAACCATATCAGAATTTCTTTATCTTTCCTATCCCATGCTAAAAAATGGGTTATCATACTAGCATCCCATAGTTTCTGCAAATCAGGATAAGACAGACCCCCCTTTGCTACTGATTTTACCAAAACCATAAATGGAATTCTAGATTTTTTCCCTTTCCATAGAAAATCTGAGAATATCTTCTTATATTGTTGTAAAACAATGTTCTCTACTCTAAGTGGAATTGTACGCATCAAATAAATCACTTTAGGTAAGCTATATGCTCTTAGCGTTTCAACTCTCCCCAACCAGGAGAGCTCTAAAGCCCTAAAAGTTAAGAAATCCTTCTTCAAATCTCCTAGCAGCTCCCTATAACTGAGTTGCATCAATGTATCAATTGCTGGGGTAATTTTTATTCCCAAGTATTCCAAGTATATCCTATTCCAATTAAACTTAAAACTATTCTTCAAATCTTCCAGTTCCTCTATTGGCATAACAAAGTTTAAGGTTTGTGATTTATCAAGGTTCAATTTATAGTTTGAATATCTACTATATTCTTCTACTACCCCTAAAACTGCCTGAATGGATTTTTTAGGGCTCGTCAAAGTCAGGAGAGCGTCATCTGCATATAACATAATTCTAACGTCACATTTCCCAACACCTATTCCTTTAATATCCGTAGCCTCACAGATCATAATTGCCAGGGGCTCCATAGTTAAAATATATAACAAAAGTGCCAATGGGCACCCCTGGCAAGTTCCATTCCTAACTGGAAAAAAATCAGATTCAAATAATGACCCAACTACTTTAGCACTAGGGTTTGAATATAATACCATAACATAATCCAAAAACTTACCCTGTATCCCAAATTACATTATACTATCTCAAGAAATTTCCAGTCCATCCTGTCAAACGCCTTTTTGGCGTCCAACGCCAAAAACACCGATTTAATTCGGTCATTATTTATTCTATAAATAAGGTTCAAAACCTTGTTGTAACGGTTTTTAGGACTCTCAGACCAGTAAGTGAAAATAAAACACACTTTATTAAAAGTAAATAATGCTCAAGTTCGCCCTCTAGTGGCGGTAGGTAATACACAGATCAAGTAAACTGAGATATTACAATAGTAATAGCACAATAGATATACATGCAAGACAGTATGCAATAGGATGATATGAACCCCCAAGGGGTTAATGTCTAGATGACAGTCCGTCTCAGATGTGGAGGTTTGAGACGCCCTGGATGTTAAAAGGCTGTGCTGGATAGACAAAGTTCATCAAGTACTGAAGACCGAACTGCCTTGCCAAGGTGTTTGGATATTAAGCAGAATAGGAATCAACTTAGCCCCCACGGGCGTAGTTACTGGAACTGCTTTGGTTTGTGCAAGTGCAAATAGCCCCCACGGGCGTAACGGGAACCGGCCGGCAATGCAAGAGCTAACAGCCTCCTCAAGCTTAGTCGAATGCTGGAATAGGAATGCAAGAGCCACTAGCCCCCCCTGGGGCGTAGTACCGGATAAGCCAACACTGAAGCCTTACTGCCACCACTCTATATATGGATATCGCCAGTAACCAACACCGGAGAGCCTTAGGCGCCCAAACGACCCAAACAACGTGACTACTCTGCAATGGAGGACTACAGTTGCCGACGGTGAGCGGCCAACTCAGCAGCAGTATCACGGATATCGAGGCTCGTACTGGAGATAGAGAGAGTGAAATCGAGGCAGCACCGCAAGAGTTAAAAAGCACGTTTATTTGAGGCTTCAGTGCTACTGGAAGGCTCTGCACTGAGAGGAAGGCACACAGATTCACACACAGCTCTGCACAGGTAGCGAGGCACAGCACTAGACGTGGGTAACACCAGGCAAGGCAGTCACACTGAAGCGGGCAACAGAGACTGATAATGTCGCGGCGGCAACAACTGGAACGCAGGTCACTGGAACAAGCTGGAAGTCGATCTTCGGAGCAGGAAGTCAGCCGGGCCGGGTCGGAGCATGTAGGAGGCAGTCATACAAGCAGGAACGTCAGTCTAGCCGGGTCAGGATCCAAGGGTGGTACGCAGACGAGCCGGGTCATACACAAGCAGGAACACTGGAGAATAGTCAGGACAAGCCGAATCGGTACACAGGAACTCAGAATACAGGAACACAGCAACAGCACTACTGGCTCAGGAACACCACGAAAGGGCATCTGACAGATGTGATAGCCAGGTATAAAAAGGTCATCAGGAGGCGGGTCAAACCCAGTCAGCAAATCAGTGACAGCCACAACTGAGAGTGACAGGAATCACAGGCACTGTGATACTTGTGGACATTATCCGCAACGCTCCTATCCTTGACAAACCCTGTCTGATCCCTATGAACCAAAGTTGGTATAATTGTCTTTAACCTATTTGCCAATATTCGGGAAAATATCTTCACATCAAGATTAATTAATGACATTGGTCTATAATTTCCTATCCTGGTGGAATCCTTCCCAGCCTTCAGAATCAGGAAGACTACCGCCTGAAGATATTCTTCTGGCAGCCGACCCGAGTCTGAGAGCTGGGAAAACACCCTCAACAAGACAGGTGCAATCTGTACCTCCAGCTTTTGAAAAAATATAGCCGTAAATCCATCTGGTCCTGGGGCCTTATTTGGTCTAAGATTCTTAACTGAATCCTTCACCTCATAAAGAGAAATGGGTTGATTTAACATCTCTAATTTATCTAAATCTATCTTTGGCAATTTTAATTTCCCCAAAAATGCTGCCATATCCTGATGAGATATAGCCTCATTTTTTAAATTATATAATGACTCATAATATTCCACAAAGGAAGCTGCAATTTGTTTTGGTGAGAGTATTATTTTATTTCCTACTATGATTTTTTAATCATCTCAGATTTCTGCTTATGTTTCAATTTATTGGTAAGATCTTTCCCTACTCTATTAGAATTATGATACCACTTTTAATGTAGGTGCAATATAGCTTTATTTATCTGCTCATACAGTTTTTCTTTAATTGCCACTCTGAGTATTTGTATTTGATCCTTTATATAATCATTCTGCTGCATCTTATGCACTCGTTCTAACTTCGGTAATTTAATATAGAAGTCAGATAGTTCCTCACCCTTCTTTCTTTTTGCCTCAGAACCCATCTTAATTAAATAACCTCTAATCACACATTTTATAGCACTCCAAAGGGTAATATCTGAAACATCCCCATTATCATTTAACTCCAATAGTTTCTCTTGTTTTTTTTATGTTTCCAAATAAAGCAATAAGCGTTGAAGATGGGTGATTTGAGTGGAGGAGAAAGGGAGAGGTAATGTTCAGAATAAATATAGTATTTTAGGCATGAGCGACATTTTAGTTAAATTCATCTGTACTATCCCTGAAATGTAAAAGGGGTTCCAGGCGAAGGTGTCCATTGCGATAGTACCTAGTAAGTATTGCAGGTTAGTTATAACAAGATGACTCACCAGAGAGGTGAGTTGGACTCCCAGGTTTGTGATATAAGAAATCGCCCAGAAGAAGGGGAAGGTCTGCTGTAAGGATTTGCATAAGTTAGGTGAGAGACAGAGGGGTATTATTTCTGATTTACTGTAGTTATTTTTTAGTCCAGAGAAAGAGCCGAAAAGAGTAAGAGTTGAGGTAAGGGCTTGGAGAGAGGTTAAGGGAGATGTTATGGACAGCGGCGGCATGAGGTGGGTGCGGACCACTCTGGGTGACACCCTCAATAGGGGTAACAGCTGCCATCCTAGTGCTGTGCTATTCAGTTTCCCTTCATTGAGTCTATCAGACTCAATGAAGGGAAGCAAAGCAGCTAGTTGATTGCGCATGCCTGCACGACCTTCTGGTCGGCGCACCATATGCAGCATATCATAACAGCCCGCAGGGGCTTGTGATGATGAAAACAAGCCATTGGTTGTATAAATAGGCTCTTCGTGTGCCAAGAAGAGCAATCTGGCCTGCTATTTTGCAGCGCAGCCTACCTGGTGACTGAGACAACATGACAGCATGTAGCCGCTCTGAGTCTTTCTTCTACAGGCCCGGAATGGAGCTGTGAGTGAGTCCGGTTAATTAACTGAATCGGGAAACAGCTGGGCATGGGCTGCTGATGAGATTGTGGTCTTGTGGAGAGTAGAAAAAAGCCAGGCTGAGGATCCTAAGTTCTAACTAATAGATGAGAGTTGGTACCGTGTTAGCCGTAGAAATACAGGATGCAAAATTTTGCATCCTGAAGTTCTAACTAAGGCATTCAGTCTCAGCCACAGAGTAGACCAATACAGTGTAAAGTAAAAAAGATTTATTAATATCTACCCAAGAGTATATTTATACAAGAAAAAAAAATGTGACTGGACAAAGGACCCCCATCCCCCAAGTACCACCTCAGATACATATATCTAGTCCAACAGTAATGAACAGAAATACACATAGTAATATAACCCTACACAAAAATACACCACTAATGATTAAAAAAAATTGTTAAAATCATTTGTGGTGTATTTTTGTTTAGGGTTATATTACTGTGTATTTGCTGTTCATTAGTGCTGAATTAGATATAGGTATACTGAGGTGGTACTTGGGGGGTGGGGGTCCTTTGTCCATTCATGGGGGGGTCATATATACTTTTGTGTAGATATGAATAAATATTTTTTACTTTTTGTACTATTGGTCCACTATAGTATAAAAGTAAAAAAGATTTATTAATATCTACACAAAGTATATATGACCCCCCAAGCCTGGACAAAGAAAAGGACCCCCATCCCCTAAGTACCATCTCAGTATACCTATATCTAGTCCAATACTAACAGTACATACAAAGTAATATAGCCCTAAACTAAAATTTACCACAGATGATATACAGCATAACATTTTTATGCAGTATATTTTTTTAATCATTTGTGGTGTAGTTTTGTTTAGGGTTATTTTACTGTGTATTTACTGTTCATTAGTTGGAGTGGACTAGATACAGGTATACTGAGGTGGTACTTGGTGGGTGGGGGTCCTTTGTCTTTGTCCAGTCATGGGGGGTCATATATACTTTTGTGTAGATATTAATAAATCTGTTTTACTTTTATACTATATTGGTTTATTGATTTACTCTTGGCTAAGTGCCTTAGTTAAGATCCTGGCTTTTTTTCTTTTTGAGTTATATACTGATTTAACTCTTTGAGTGTCAGAGTGGTACAAAATGCATTGCAAAGCAAGTTAAAGATCAGGCCCTATACATGATATGTATGGTAAGGTTATGCCATATTTAGGGATATTATTTGTGTACGCCTCTAGATTAATTATTTCTTGTGATGACATTGTGGGCAGACTGTGTGGAGGTGGTGGACAATGGCTAAAATGTGAAAGTGGACAACGGGGGCCAAAGTTGAGATGGATAGCGGGGGCCAATGTGGAGTTGTACAATGGGGCCATTGCCATTACATTCAGTTATATATACGGGAGATATGGGTGTCAAGTAACGTTAGTACAAAAAATATTACTAAGGATTCTGTATGGCATGGTAGGGAAGAGATCCAGGGGGGGTGACACCATGAGTTGCCGCACTGGGTGACACCAACCCTGGTGATGACTCTGGTTATGGAAGTTAAAATGTCTTCTGCACAAGATGAGACTTTTATAGTTCTAGGGCCTACTGAGATTCCTTTATATCACTCTAGTCCCAAATAGTGGCCAGGAGGGGTTCTAAGGTGAGAACGAATAATAAAGGGGAGGATATCCAGGCATCTACTACTGAAAGATTACTTAGCAGCTTAGTAACATGGTAGGGGATGAGTGATATGGACAAGGGTAGAGCAGTCTAATGATGGGTCTAGAGCTAAGTTAAAGTCCCCTCCCAAGATCAGAAGGCCTTCTCAGAAATCTTCAAGTTTAGCTAAGGTTGTAGTGAAGAAGGATAAGTATGGGGAGCTGGGAGCATATATATTAGCCAAGGTTACAGTCATGTCCGCTCTTGTGCCTTTTAGAAACAGGTATCGCCCTTCCATCATGGATTGGAAGTGAGACTATGGTACTGTCCTGTGAAAAAGGATTGTGAGTTCTCTCTTTTTTTCAAGAGAGGACGCAGTCCATACATTTGGGAAGTGATGGTGGTCAATTTAGGGTGTTTGTCCTGAACTAAATGCGTCTCCTGCAAGAATGCCACATCTGACTGGAAGCGGAGGAGTTCCCTGACAATCATAGATCACTTTTCAGGGCTATTATACCCCTTTACATTATAGGATATACATTTTAAATGAGGTATAGGCATGATTTAATGATTTTAATTCTCGTAGTACTGTAAACAAACAGACCACGTGCAATAATGATGACTCGTAATAAATAAACTGAAAAAGCAGAGTGGTGGTTGACTAGGAAGGAGAAGGAGGAGAGATGGGGAGGATATAGAGAAAAGAAAAGAGGGTTAGTAATACCACTGTGATGCCTATATGTTGTAAGTCAACAATAGAGGCGAACCACAAGAAGAGACCTGTTAGGGCTGACAAGACCCAATCACATATGCCTAGTGGCAATGCATGCAACCGCAAGCATAGGGGGGTGGAATAATTGTGGTAGTGACGCGAGTGTGGGCCTTTTGTTTTTTGCTTTTGGGCAAAGAAGAGTATACCCAGATTGTGGTATGATGACGTATGAGATGTATCAAGTAATGGGAGAACATAAAGCATAAAAATATATTACATCAGTAATAGCTTTTTTCAGACTGATAATGGTGGATAGAGTAGTAACGTTACCACAGGATATACCGAAGGGGGGTTATCCCACCTCAGTCCATCCTGTGATGAAGTAAGAGGTGGTTCCCTGATGGCATACAGGGTAGCAGGCCATCAGGGAAGCACATCATATCCTCTCAAACAGGCATCAAATGCAAACATTATTAAGAAGTCACGGTAACACCAATAATGTTCAGGAGTCACTACGGTATAGTTAAATGCAAAATGTATTAATAATAGAAAAGTAGTTCACACTATATACACAAGTAGCAAGCAGAGGGCACAAGCCAGGGAGAACTGCTATCAGGAATAGTAGGCTGTCAAGCTTGACCAATCTGCTGGAGACTAGGCCTAGGCCACTGGTAGTCTCTGTAAGAAGCTTGACCATAAAGTCAATGGATAGATTTGACCAGGGGCGTTCCCCATTGGCCACTGGCTGAAGCAAGCCCACTGGCAGGTGTCTAGGTCACTTTGTTTGAGCACAAGTCGTACATGCAGCCCTGAGCGGTACAGTCGGCCCGAAGACTAGGCCACGAAAATACTCAAAGCAACAACCATCAGGTTTATCAGGAGGAGCAGAGTCTTGGGCTGCTAGAATCTCTTCTCCTAGAGGAGAAGTAATACAGGTACGAATCATAGTGAGAATACGATCAGCCAGAATGATTGGAGGAGGTGGAATACTGGCGGGATAATGCGTCTGCCCGTACGTTTTTAGAGCCAGAAAGACAGGAAACCACAAAATTAAAGCGGGACAGAAACCGTGCCCATCTGGACTGCCTGGAAGACAAGTGTTTGGCTTCAGAGAGGTAAATTAGGTTTTTGTGGTCGGTTAAAATCAAGATAGGAGCTTTATTGCCTTCAAGCAGATGTCTCCATTCTTTCAAGGCCAGGACAATAGCCAGTAATTCTCTGTCCCCAATCTGGTAAAGCATTTCAGCTTTGGACAGTTTCCTAGAAAACATGGGCGTAGGGCCTCACCAGGAGCTGAGCGCTGGGACAGCAAAGCGCCCACCCCGACTTCCGATGCATCCACCTCCAGGGTAAAGGGCAGGGAGGGATTGGTATGTGCCAATATGGGGCCTGCCGCGAAGGCTGCCTTGAGATTTTCAAAAGCCAGAATAGCCGGTTGTGACCACTCCGAGGTGTTTGCCCCTTTACAAGTCATGTCTGTCAGGGGTTTTACAATGGTAGATAAATTCTTAATTCATTTTTGGTAGTAATTCGTGAAACCCAGAAACCTTTGGATCTCTTTGAGTCCCTTAGGACATGGCCAATTCACAACAGCGGACAATTTCTGAGGGTCCATGGTGAACCCGGCAGCAGAAATTATATAGCCCAGGAATGTGACTTGAGGTCTGTGGAATTCAGATTTTTCAAGTTTACAAAACAACTTGCTCTCGCGTAAAAGGCTAAGGACTCTGGATACATCAGACTGATGAGTCTCCAATGTAGGAGAGTGAATTAAGATGTCATCCAAATATACAACCACGCAACTTTCAAGTTCTCGTAACACATCATTTATGAACTCCTGGAAGACAGCTGGGGCATTACACAATCCAAAGGGCATGACCAAATACTCATAGTGCCCACTCCGGGTATCGAACACTGTCATCCATCCATGCCCTTCCTTAATTCGTGCAAAGTTGTATGCGGCTCTCAGATTGAGTTTTGTGAATATCTTTGACCCTTTGACCCGGTCAAAGAGTTCAGTGATCAGAGAAATAGGATATGCATTCTTTACCAATATTTTATTTAGACCACGAAAGTCAATGCATGGACGTAATTCTCCATCCTTCTTTTTGACAAAAAAATATCCAGCACCAGCAGGAGATGTGGATTTACGAATGATGCCTCTGGCCAGCACATCAGACACATATTCCTCCATGGCCTTATTCTCCTCCACAGACAATGGGTAAGTACGGTCCCTTAGAGGTGTAGTACCAGGCAACAACTCCAATGTGTAATCATATGGTCTGTGAGGAGGAAAGACCTCAGCCTGACTCGCTGAAAATGTCTATGAATGACGTATACTCCTCCGGAAGGAGTGGAGTCGAGGCTTGAGTGATTCTCATGGGACACAATAAACAAGACTTTTCACATTGTGGGGACCAGGCCACCATATCACAAGTGTGCCAATCTATCCTGGGGTTGTGTTTTTGTACCCAAGGAAACCCCAGGACCATGGCGTGGTATGGAGAATTAATCACCTGAAACTTCAGGGTTTCCTTATGCAGGGCTCCCACCCTCAGGGTTAAAAGAACGGTCTCATGAGTAATATGTGAAGGCAGTGATGGTCTGCCGTCAATGGCTTCTACGGCCAACGGGGAAGCAAGAGGCAACAATGGAATATTCTTACTGGCTGCAAATTCCGCATCTATAAAGCAGCCAGCATCCCCTGTATCCAGCAACGCTGGAACGGAGGTGGATTTGTTTGCCCAATAAATACAGGCCTTCAGCAAAGGTTTATCCAACAAATTTTCTGGAGGCAATAAAATGCCCCCTATCATCTGTCTCTGACCAACCTTCGCATTGATGCATCTTTCAGGGCGAATTGGACATGACCGCAACAAATGACCGGCCCTCCCACAGTAAAGACACAGGCCCTCCCTTCTCCGAAAGGCTCTCTCCTCCCTAGAAAACCAGGTGACACCCACCATCCTAGGTTCACCACTTTCAGAAACTAGATCAGGAGGCATGAGAGGAAATGGAGGATAGGGAGGTTCAGGAACATGGGAAGACGTCTCCCCTAGAGGCCTCTGCAGGCTCTCAGTTACCGAGGGTCTCCCTGACTATGGCATCCACCTGCATAGGTTCGGCATCGTCCGAAACAAGCCCCGGAGGCATGGGAGGCGAGGGAGGATAGGTTGGGCCAGAATAATGAGCAGGTACTTTACTTGAGGACCTCCGCAGGTACTCCTTAAAAGAGGGTCATTCTCTGATTCTGGTATCCATTAGAATACAAAAGTCAATCAGCCTGTCCAAATCGTTAGGTAGATCGCGAGCCGCGATCTCATCTTTCATAGTGTCACTGAGCCCTTGAAAAAAATGGCCATCAGGGCCTCGTTATTCCAGTCTACTTCAGCTGCCTGGGTATGAAACTCTATCGCATAGTCACCCACTGTGCGATTACCCTGACGCAGGGTCATAAGGTGCTTGGATGCCAAAACCACACTGCTTGGGCTATCAAAGACTTGTTTAAATGATTTCACAAATTCTGAGAA
Source organism: Rhinophrynus dorsalis (assembly GCA_037306005.1). Taxonomy (NCBI): domain Eukaryota; kingdom Metazoa; phylum Chordata; class Amphibia; order Anura; family Rhinophrynidae; genus Rhinophrynus; species Rhinophrynus dorsalis. The sequence continues at coordinate 290,534,155 of CM074718.1, read as the reverse complement.
ATTGTGAACAATGGGTTTATTCGTCTCCCATAGTGGATTGGCCCATGCCAGCGCCCTGCCCATGAGGAGGGGTATAAGGTAACCAACTTTACTGCGCTCAGTAGGAAAGGCATCCGATACTAACTTGAAATATATGCCCAGTTGGTTAAGGAAGCCACGGCAACTATCAGGATCACCACCATAACACTGTGGGAGCTGAGCGGAACCCATCAACCTCTTGACCATGTCTGTATCAGGAGAGGTTGGAACCACTGGTGCTTGGGAGGTCTCTATGGGGGGCCACCAATTGGGTACAAATCTGTTCCAGGCTAGCAGTGCGCTGCAAAACCGTCTGCATGGCCAAAGAAAACTGATCATGTCATTGACTGAGTGTCTCCATCCTTTCCAGGATGCTCTGAAAGACTGCATTACTATAACCGTCTGAACTCATGGCCCTTGTGTACTGTCACAGTAACACCAATAAGGTTCAGGAGTCAGTACGGTATAGTTAAATGTAAAATTTATTAATAATAGAAAAGTACATCACACTATATACACAAGTAGCAAGCAGAGGGTACAAACCAGTGAGCACTGCTATCAAGAATAGTAGGCTGCCAAGCCTGACCACTCTGCTGGAGACTAGGCCTCAGCCACTGGCAGTCTCTGCAAGAACCAGGAGCAGGAACAGGAACACTGGATCTTGATCCGACGAGCGAGAATACTGACTCACGTCTGCAGTTAGTATAGAGCGTTATCTGACTCACGCCTGCAGTCAGTATAAGGAAATGGATAACTGACCCACGCCTGCAGTCAGTATCAGAGCTAGTCTACCACAGCCCCAGGTCCAAACTAGATTGGGTGTCTGTTAGGTACAAGGAACAAATGTAAGAATAGTTAGACAGAGCCACAAGTCAGCACCAGAGAGGGTAGTCAGACAAGCCAGGTCATACACAGTTCAGGTAGTCCACCAGAGCCACTAGTCTGCACCAGGTTGGGTGTCCACTATAGGGACAAACAAAAGAATAGTTACACAGAGCCACCAGTCAGCATCAGGTTGGATGGAAGACTAGCCAGGTCATACACAGAGCCCAAGGTAATAGAACTGCTGTGAACAACAACGCAAGGGAAACTGAGTCAGGACTCAGACTGCCCTTTAAACTCCTCTTCAGGAAGCAGGTAGGATTAGCAGCTCAGAGGAAGGAAGTAGGTAGGAGAGGACTACAGGAAGCATGGCACATAAAACAGAGGCCTGCTGCATGCTTGAAGCCTCGCTCCTGCAGATGACACTGACAACAAGGTAAGCTGTAACATAAGAACAATAACAGTAATAACATTATAGTTTGTGTGAACACATGCATTGATGAAGTCAATGCAGAACCGGTAGTGGAAATGCTGATCCCCTGATCACCTAGTACGGGTGCCCAATATGCCTGGGTGAATGGGCCATCTGTTACAAGTTACCCTCTCCCATTCCCATATTAGTATATATATATATATTTTTTTCTTCTCCCCCCCCCTCGAAATTGAGCAGAATTTTCTCTTTTCCATTATCTCATATGTAATATACGGGTCCTGGTGTTGCGGGTACCAGCTTTTCCTCTACCTTGTGCACTAGCCTGCTGTCAATAAACAAAAAGATAATATACATAACTTCGAAGGATTTGACTGCTATCTCAAACTGTACCTAGGAATATAAGTGTCATCCTAAGGGCTTCTAAGAGGTCAAATAAGGTGTAAGAAAGTTTTAACTAGAAGGATAACATTATATATGAAAGATATTCATGAGCCGTGTCAATTGATCTGGTCTTCAGTCACGATTCCTGTGGACCATAATGAGCATTATGGAGTCCTTTAACGTCCAGGGAGTCGTAAGGTGGGTATGAGGGATCAGGAGCATATTGATGGCTTAAATTCTGTGAGTGGAGACAATTCTGCTCAGGAGTTGAAAAATTTAGCTGTCCATACCATACCTAGCAGAAAATGGTGGGTCAGTTAGAGGGAAGGGTAATGGGCAATTTAAAGTTATAGTGACATGGAAAAGGGTGGGGGTCTATCGGGCATAAGAGGAGTTAACCAATGGTCAGGAGCAGGATCGCTGTTCAGACAGGATCGGATTCTGGGCCAGGTACTCTCCATTTCTTACTCTGAGGAGATTCAGTCACCAGGTGCCACCATAGTTTCTGGTTTGGTGCAAGGGATATTGGTGAAGATGTTGAAGGGTCCAGGTCAATCAGAGGGTCAATGAGTAACAGCTTGCATAAGTCTTCTATTTCCTCTAGGCTCCTTAAGGAGGCTGTTTTTCCATTGTGATGGGCCATAAGGCGAAATGGAAAGCCCCATTTGTATTTTATTTGTCTGTTCTGGAGATTTTCATTTAAATGACACAATTTGGCTCTCTGGTACAGGGTATGAGGAAATAACTTTTGAAACATGTAAACTTCTATATCTGTATAGGAGATTGAAGATTTGTTACAGCATGCAGCTAGTATTGCTTCTTTATCTTTATAATAGTGAAGCCTACAAACAATGTCTCTTGGATGGTCTCCGGGACCTCTCCATGGTTTCAGAGCAAAGTACACTTGATCTAGCAGGATGGGAAATTCGTCCAAGGGGTGCAACAGTTGAGCCAGAAAAGACTGGAGAAATTGGGGCAGATCTTTCAGAAGTGTAGATTCTGGTACATTATGGAGTCATATGTTATTTCTTCTTCGGCGGTTGTCCAAATCATCTAAGCGATATTATAGCAAGGAAATAGAATCCTCTTGATCCTGTAGGTAAGCATCAGTTTTGCCAATGTAGCTGAAAGTTCAGCATTAGCTTCTTCAACAGTGTCTACCCGCAAAGCAAGTGATCCAAAATCAAGTTGTATATCCACCAGTTCAGAATGCAACATGGCTTTGATGTCCGTTACTAACATCTTTAAATCTTCCTTGGTGGTCAGTGATGCTAGAAATTCTGGGGGAATTTGTGGTGAAACAGCGTCTGTGTGAGGCGGTGAGGCAAAGAACATCTTTGTATGTGTGGAGAGGCTATGAAGCATAGGAGTACCTCTGTGCATGTTCGCAGTTTTCCCAGTAAAAGCGGTGCATTGTAGAAACGGCAGTAGCTGGCTTACTAATTTCATTTAACCTCCTGTCTTCTTTTTAGGCTTCATATGGGGGTAGCGATGCAGAATTGCCCAGATAAGAGGATTTCAGTTAGCTTAAATACTGAGTATCTTTAGGAAATAGGTATATTGGCCCAGGAGCTCAGAGCTCACGCCGCCATCTTGGTCAAGGTACAGGCCACGCCCCTAGGATTGGCTTTTATATATTTTTCCTATGCTCTAATTGGCTAGGGGGTGGAATTACACAGGGCACAGAACAAGCCTTGGCGTAATCACCCCCAGACAATCACGGATGAATGATTCATTCATGTGTAATACATGACCCCTGGAAAATGGTAAAAATATGAACAGGGATTGGCCATATAAAAAGTGGGTGTGGAGGCGAATTTTAGGGATTTTTCTATTTCTTTTATTTCTGATATGGAGGAGCAGTGTACCTCTAACATCAAGGTAGGTGTATGCTTATGTCATATATACACACCATACTCGGAGTATGCCTTTAGGGAGGGCAGAGGAAAGGGCAGGACCAGTTTGTATGGGCATCTATGGATTAACATGGGGACTCCACACCCAACATTAATCTCTTCTTTTCTTACTCTCCCATACAGGGAGCAGGCGAAGGGGCTCAGTATTGATTTTGTTAGCTTTTTTATTGGGTTTTTAAATGAGCATCTGTATACTCCATATTAATATATTTACTTTTATTTTCATTTAAAAAAGAATTAACAGTGGAGTGACAGTACCACAGTTTTTCATCAAATTAATTAAAGTGGACCTATTTACACCTTTATTGCCAAAGAGTTTTGAAACACTCATCTGACATTCACATGGTTAAACATGCATTGAACCATTTGACTTAAATGTTTTGCTTGCCATAGGGGGTTTGCACACACAACTACCACTCAAAGCATTTGATCCTTGATGTATCTGACTTGTAATTATAAAACATAAATAGAACCAACATGATAGTACCACCAAGATCCTGTGCATAATATTATTTTATTGATTCCCTGCCCTTTGATTTATGAAGCAATGTGTTTTATGCTGCTTGGCATCTGGTATTTAAGGAGGACTTGTGTGAAGTGAGGATGTTTCAGTGCAGATGAGGACACTGAGGGAAGTATGTTGTGGATGAGGTTTTGTTTAGGCTGAATAGGCCTATACAGCTGGAAAAGGAAGCTTTGCAAAGGCCATTCTGCTACATTGTAATAGCAGAAACAATGACTGCAATGCTTTTTTGGTAGGTATACCAAGTCACATTGGCAGAATTGAAGAAAGGCTTGAAAAAAATATTTTCCTACTCTTTTGCCAACTAAATTTCCATTCTGATGGACTGGAATCTCAGCCATTGATAGAACTTATGGGGTACTGTTCCCTTATTTCTAAAGTGTAAAAAGATGCCCAATCCTGATATATTTAAGTGTAAAGTTATGAATTTGCATACAGGAAAATTGAACATTCTCACTCAATCAAATGAAAGCTGGGCAAAATCAGGGTTAAAATTTTGGGAACACAGAGTTAAGTTTTGCTATGTATTAAGTTTGTATTTACTGTCCTTTGCTCATTTGAGTGCATACTTTATCATTGGTTTTAATTTTTTATTTGAATACTAGTTGAACAGCCCGTTACATGGGCCACAGTGCCTCTGGCAGCCGGTCGCAGGGCAGTCACACGCAGTAGAGACTGCCCGCGCCGCGGCTGATACAGAGCAGGGCGCTCCTTTGGAGCGCCCAGCTCTGTATCAGCCGCGGCACGGGCAGTCTCTACTGCGCATGACTGTCGCACGCGCAGCAGAGTCTACTGCGCATGTCGGGCGTTACACACGATTTAGCGAATTATTATACAGGATATAAAGGCCTTCATTCAATTGTCTCAGACAGCCATTCAATTCTATTTTGACCTGGAGATGTACCATCATGAGAGAAGTCATCTCTATCAACTGTTCATCACACCTCACTGTGTAACCCTCCTCTGCTCCCTGCATGGCGTGAACACTTGAACAGACTAGTGGTGTCCTAATGAAGCCATCTTTTAGGCAATCAACACACTGATCTCAATGGTTAACGTGGGATGAACAGTTGTTGTGTGTGATTGAGTACCTTTCCTTCATCAGACTGTGAATTCATATCATATCTTTGATATGATACTCTATCCTGCAAGTGAATTAGCCAACACATTTACATGGTTGTCAGACTCTATTACCACACCAGTGGATGGAACTAAATGTAGACAGTCTGTCACCTAGTATGCTGAGAGTTAGGTGTTAGTTGTTCAAGTTCAACTTACATCATGGACAAACAACACCTTCATGTTGTTTTGCTTTGCTAGTTGGATTGTGAGTTGAACTTGGACAACAGTGCATGTATGTGATGTGTGTACTCACCCATGCTGTAATACCTTAATACAACATTAATTGTGCATGAGGTGTGTTCACTGCATTGCTTTGCCACTCTGCCACTCAACCTGTTTGCAATCCAAAACATACATGGACATGAATGGGATGAATAAGTGCATATTTATTTGGGGGGAAATGCACATATCGGGCTTTAATTCTTTCTGGGGGGCCTTTGGAAGGGGCTCCAGAGGTGGAAGCCTTCACACTCTGGAGTGTGACTCTGGTTGGCCAGGTGCTTTCTGTTGGGATCATGCTGGAGGTGCAGGTAGCTGTAGACCCCTCTGTGGATGTCTGTGCCATCTCCATCCACTGGTTTTCCCTATGATTGGCCTCTCTCATGTCCACCTGCATTTGGCCCAACATGTCCAGCATCCCAGGTCGAAACTGTCAGAGCTCTGTGGTGAGAATTGCCTGTTGTGCCTCAATGGCTCTGAGGATAGCTGTGTTGCACTGCACAGCCCGCTGCAAAGTCCTCAGGTACCTTATGGATCTCCTGGTGTCCAGTACCTGGCTCCTCACACACTCCTCATCCATCCATCCATATTACAGCTGCTCATCCATGGTATGGGTACCTGTGACCTGTGGAGGGAGTGGATGGTGATGTGACTGGGAATGCCTCTTCAATATTCTGTGTCTCCTCCTGTTGGATATTATCTCCCTCAATATCCTGTGTTTCCTTCTCTAGCAGTGGTAGTGGTCATGTGTTCTGAGGGTCAACTGTGAAGGAGCCAGCATGCACGGAGTGCGAGGACATTTTGTCCCCCAACATAGATGGACTCCTCATTTCTCTGTGATCTCTGGCCCCCTGACTGGGTCGGTGGTGGCAGTGGTGTGAAGTCCTCAAGGGATTGAGGATGCTGTGACTCATCTATCAGACCACATGTTCATAATCCAGTGGCCAGGGGTCATACCGCAGCCACTGGTATGCAGATCTGTGCAAGCTGGATGCGGGGTCACAGGTGGGCTCCTGCTGAGGTTGCATCCACGTTGTTGTGTGGGTACTGACAGTGGGGCCATATGACCCATAATGTGGTGTTGTCACCTTATTGGGCATTCAGTGCCTTTCCTGGTGTATAGTTGCTGGTGGTTCCATCTGTGGCAGTTCTTGGTTTCTGGTGTAATGGTGTTTGGATACAGTTGTGCCCCCATATGTTATTTAACACACACACACACACACACACACACACACACACACACACACACACACACACACACACACACACACTGCACATTGCAGTTGCTGATGAGAGCCACAGTTCCTGCTCTCAAGGGAATAAAATATATTCTAATAACAACACACTCATGATTTTGGAGGAGGGGCAGGTGGAGAAGATTTAATGGCAAACTTGTTCTTTTCTCCACATAGACAACTTATTCTGCTGCTACTGCCGCAGGCACATCACTGGAGCCAGTAGTGGCAATTGGAACCTTCATCATCCATCTTCCATGTTACTGCTATTGTTGATACCATTCCCTTTCAACTGCCTAATCATCCTGCTGCTTAAACAACTCCACAGCAGCAGTACGAACAGCAGCTGCATCTCAGGACTCAGGAGGACATTTGACAGTGGCCACTGGCTAACATGACCTGCTGGCATTAGGCCAGTAGGGCATTTTCATTTTTTTCTCAGGGCTTGCGCTTTAAAAAAAAAAAAAAAAAAAAACATAGTCCTACAAAAAAATAAACAATTTTTGTAGGGTTTGTTTCTAACAAGCCTAAGCCCTGCAAATCAATGTTTCCTAAGGGCTTGTGCCAAACAAGCTTAAGTCCTACAAATCAATGTTTCTTCAGGGCTTAGGCCTCTAATAAGTCTAAGTCCAACAAATGCCTCTAACAACAAATCAAACAAATCATCGTTTACAAAATACTCTATCAAGACAAGTATCAGTCCACCCCAGTGGCAGCTTATGTTAGGGGGTTCCTGTCTCTATCACTTTACATACAAATGTCTTATTTTATTTTATTGATTTTTTTTTTTATTAACTGTCCCCCCAATAGCAGTCAAGAACCACCCTCCCCCCCAAAAAAACAAATTTCCTGTTCAAATGATTCATTCATTCACCAACACAGGCACCTTCCTCAGACCCCTTTATACCATGTCTTATGGTTTCTATTTTATTTTATTTTATTTAGGATTTATTTTTTATTAACTGCCCCCCAATCCCAGTAAACAACCCCCCCAAAAAAACCACCCCCTGTTCAACTGACTCTTTCCCCATATCCCAGCTCCTTTTATACTATGCCTTTGGGAAATAAAATAATATTGTGTGTAACTTCTATGTTCCCATTGATTTCAATGGAATGAGCTAGGCAAAAAAAGCGTAAAAAAGAGGAAAAATCTGCACTTTTTGCGGGAAATTTTTCACCAAGCAGAAAGTGCAATTTTTTGCCGATTTCAGTTTGAGGCGGAAATTTTCGCCCATCCCTAGTGTTGAGGAATGCCGGCCATGTGTTCAGCTGTCACTGTGTTTGGCCATATTAGTATGAGGGTTTGTGTGGTGTGTATGTAGGGCTTGCTGCAATTACCACTTACTTATGTGATCTCCAATTATAGGAGATCTCATTGGTTGGTTACCATTTTATCCAATTACTAATAAAACTTAAATATTAATAACTAACTCTTTATTTTTGATAAGGGCCTAGTTTATTTTTTGGCACTTTAATTGTATTCCACCCAACTGTGGTGATACATTTTGAAGTAGCTGAAATCTTATCTTCTTTGTTGTTGTTATTGTCATTTTAGACCTGCTGTACCAATTACAATATCTGACACCAAATTGGTTGACGCATGACAAGTGTTGTTGAAGCATCTCCTCCCAGGCACTGAAGGTGATGTGGGTGGGGTGCCTCTGGAGTACATGGCCACATTGCCCATCTTGTTCTTGAATCCCCATCACATCTTCTTTATGGACTCCAGGGAACGGTTGCAGCTGAAGTGGACCCTACGCAGGATTTTTCTCCAGACAGCCTTCTTCTTGCCCCCATGCCACTAACTCACTCCTTAGGGAACAGGATTTCCTTCCTCCTCATTATGGTGTGGACTAGGACCCCATTCTCGAAGGTGTATTTGGGGTCCCTCAGCCTCTCTTCCTCACCAGCACCATGGGATGTGTCGGAATGTAGGATTTCAGGCCCTGTCTGAGATGTCCATGGCTAGGCGGAGTGCCAACATACAATACCCCTCATCCCACTGGCAGTTCTGCCCCTGCTCTATATGTGCCTGCTCTGGATCAGGTATCCCTCCAACCAGCAATTTTGCCTCTCCCAGTCCTACTCCTATCATGACCGGAGATGCCCGCCTGATCTTCCTCCTCTCCTGCTCATCTTCCCAACCCTCTCCTGCTCTCCTCTCCCTGCCATCTCTCACCCACTCACACCCAAGCACTCACTCAGGCCCTCACAGACATGCTCAATCTGACTCACTCTCTGTCATTCACTTGCACTCACTGACTCACACTGTCAAAGATAAAAGATAAATGTGTGTAATGTGTTACAAAATAGGTATGTGTGTGTATTTGTATTTATGATTCTATGCATGTATGGGAAATGTGCAAAAGTGCATTATGTGTCACTTTCGATGTACCAGTCCTCTCTGCTCCAAACTCCTTCTACCACGCTCAAATGTCAGCTACTCTCTCCCTTGCTCTATCTCTATCCTCCACTCCTGAGTTCTGTGCTCTAGCTTGCAAAAACTCGGAATGACAAGGTATGTTGGTTTATTGGGTATATATAGGGTTAGCTGGTGTTCCCGTGCAGGGGGGACTTGCCTGTCATTTTGGAACTGGACCGCCCTTTGGGTGGGATTAGTCTAATGTGTACATGGAAATTTCTCCTCTGTAATGGCACTAGAGAGCTAAAACGTGATGCTTCTGAGAGGTGACCAGCCGTAGGATAGGCCATTGTGCTGTTGTTCATCCTCAGAAGCCTCTCATATTTTGTATGCCAATTTTGAAAACTCTTAGGGTGTTTCCCTAGGAGTGAAGGGTAATCCAGACGTGGACCCCTTGCTCTCAGTGCCTAGAGAATCCAGCTGCACCCTCCTGACAAGGCCCAACTAGGCCAAAACGTACGTCGGGGGTTAGCTGATGTTCCCGTGCAGGGGGGACTTGCCTGTCATTTTGGAACTGGACCGCCCTTTGGGTGGGATTAGTGTAATGTGTACATGGAAATTTCTCCTCTGTAATGGCACTAGAGAGCTAAAACGTGATGCTTCTGAGAGCTGACTAGCCATAGGACAGGCCATTGTGCTGTCGTTCGTCCTCAGAAGCCTCTCACATTTTGTATGCTTACTTTGAGGGTTGGCTGTGGGTTTGAACTTGTCATGATAACAATCAAGGTCGCTAGATAATGGCAGGCATTTGCTTTTTCTTTTAATATGGACGTATCATACATTAATTATCATCTGTTTTGCAGACGATGAGATCAGAATAATATGCGACACAGGTTTTAGATGTATGTGTATTTCTGCGACCTAAACTCATTAGCCATTCTGGTAGATGGAGAATTGAATACCACGTAAATCAGACTTCGCTAACAGTCCATGGCCTTTTCTGAAAAAGGCTTAACCGCGGTTTTACTGGACACAATTGAATCAAGGCCAAAATGTTTAATAGTGTATTTTAAATTATCATTGTTGATAAATATGTTAAATTAGTTTGAAACATTTTATATGTTCTTTGCAGTTTTTATTTCCTTCTAGTTCCAATATATATGCCTGAAAATGTTATCTTCTCATATGATCAGTATTTCAGAGTATACATTTTAAATAATTTTTTCACAGCAAATTTTGAAAGTTTTTTCATGTTTGCATATATTATTATTATAAGCACATAGAGAGAGCTTTTTTCCCCCAATCTTCTGCAAGTTATGCCAATTTTATTAGCATGGCCTTCTTTCCCAAGTAATTGGATTGTTAAGAAATCATGACACAACAGGAGGCATACAGCAGTCTGCAGATATCAGAGAGGCCAATTACAAAACTAAATAAATTTCATCTAAACAGAAAAAGCTTTCTCTAGTGTTGCAGCACCAGCTTGTGGTGATTTGGGAAATATTTTCTTAAGCACATCAAGGCTTGCTTTTGGTAAAAAGAATTAATGACAAATAACAAGCTACTACAGTCTAAATTCTTAGTGCTGATAAACTCTCAAAATCCTGTGTTCTTCTGCAGGATTTATTAATATTTATATATCAGTCTGATAGTGATTCAGGTTCTCTTTCTCCACTTTAAATATATCACACAATTGCTTTTGCAGGAAATATGGAAAGGTTTAACACCCTTAGAACCAGAGGCTTGGGGCACTTTTTGTACCATGGAGGCAGGACACATATTCTGCATGTTGCTATCTATCTGTTTAGGTAACTTTCTAGTTATACATGGAAACTATATATTATTGTTTTTTTCTTCAAATCAACTTTTTCATGGTGCATTACTTGAAGTAAGAAAAAAAATCAAAAAACTGTTTTACTTATATGCATCTCCTGTCACTAATTAACAGGAGAGCAAAAGGACAATTTCAACTTTATGAACTAAACATGCAAATACCAGAGTACATGGTAAAACTACACAAAAACAGCTCAATAGCTACATAAAAGCAGATATTTCCTGAAAGTAGACAAAGTAGTTAAGTATCAGAAAGCAACTGAGGTTTCTTCCTACACAAAATGATCAAGCAAGGAAATGTTATAAAATTCTTCAGAAATTTAACCTAAAGTCACATTTTGCTGTACAGAACCTTAGACAATTAGCATAGCAAACAAAAAAGTATTAAATATTAATGACACATACAGCCTTTTTACTGTTACAGTCCAAGAAAACTACTGCCTGATGCTGGGGAGAAATGCTGGAGGGCAGTGTCAGTGACAGGTGAGCTCATGCTGCAGCCAAAACCAAAAGGTACGGTGCCAATCGCAAGTTCGGATATCCACCCCTGGTTGAGCAGAGAAGCTGATCAGGAAGAATGCACCTAAACGCCAAGATTGGCAGTAAGGTGTCCTAAAAAAGGTGTGGAACCTAAAGGCAGAAGAGTCCAGAAGAACTTGCCTCAGAAAATTCAAACAGAATGCAATGGACTAGAGAGGTGTTCTGAAATGGTGGCACACACAGATACCAGAGCTGTCACTTTAAGCCTCTGAGCAGCAGGGGGGGGGGGGGGATATGCATCTTGAAGCAGTGTGTTGGCCACCCCTCTGGCACTCAAAGGGTTACAAAATAAAGAGCAATGTCTATCGCTAGACTAGAGACCCCATCTCCAGAAGGATATGGATTCTATAGAGAGAATTCAGAGAAGGACTACTAACATGGTAAATGGTTTACAGGATACCAATTATCAGGATATACTGAAGGACCTGAACATGTATAGCTTGGAGGAGAGAAGAGAGAGAGGGGCTATGGTATAAACATACAAATAGATAAGGGCATTCAACAAAGTGCAGGAGGGAAGCACATTTCAAAGGAGTAAAATGTTAGGACTAGAGGGACAGAGACTTAGATGTAATGTAAGAAAGAGTTACTTCACTGAGAGGGTGGTAGAGAAGTGGAATAGCCTACTAGTAGACGTGGTAGAGGTTAATACAGTGACAGAATTTAAACATGCATGGGATAGGCATAGGGCTATCCTGAACACAAGGCAAGACCAAGGATCATATAATGTTCAAGGTTTTTAGAGCAGGAAAAATGAGCAGATTAGATAGGCCGAATTGTTATCTGCAGTCAAATTTTATGTTTGTATATGTTTCTATGAAGTGCTACAGCTGTAAGAAGGAGCCTGGTGGTGGAACACACCAACCAACTGTAGGCTGGCTAAGCTTGCTGGGGAGGACTGTCAAGGATTGGTAAGTATCTGAGGGGCAGAAGGAAGGCAGCCAAGGAGGAAGAAGACATGAAGTGCAGGATCCAAATCGCTAGGCACAGATGGAGTCAAAACAAACCAGAGGTAAGGAGGCAGGCAATGAAGAATCTTAAACAGTAGAAGCAGTTGGTTCAGGAACAAGAGAATCTCAAAAGCAGCAATGCTGAACAGCTGATTTCAGGGAAGGCAGGAAGAATGAGCAAAGAGTGCTTTGGAAGGATGGGTAAAACAAGGACAGCATGTCAAATTATTTAGGAGGTGTGTGACCAACAGCATGTAAACAAGCTGCAATCATCTGTCAGAGTAAACAGCAGATCACGACACTATCCCAACCCATATGGGAGCCCTTCTGGTAACCAGGCCTCCCAGAGTATAGATGGCTGATGGATCATAGAAGAGAAGGAGCATGAATATCTTTCACAAGCACCCAAGAGAGTTCTTCTGGGCCGTAACCCTTCCAGTCAACAAGATACTGGAGAGACCCCATGAAGATGCAGGAATCCAAAATACAATGAACAACATTTTCCAGATTTCTATCAACCACCATCAGAGTGGACAGGTGGGTGGACACTGGAAGGGAAAAAGATTGTGAAGAATGGGTTTCAATAGAGGCATGGAAAACCCTGGAATCATTATGGAACAGGGCATGCAAATTGAGTAATACACAGGAGAAGCAAATAGAGAATATAAAAAGGCCCAATGAATCATGGACCTAATTTCGAAGAGGGTTTAATAATGCAGTAGTTTTCAGTAGCCAACCAGAGCATATCTCCTAGATGAAAGAAAGGAGAAACAGAATGACATCTGTCAGCAACAGACTTTTACTGGGAAATGGCAGTGTTTACCTGATGCTGAACAGTGTACAATAAGCCAGAGAGGTAATCTGCAGCAGCATCTCTCATTGGTGCAGAGCCTAGAAGAACTCAGGGATTATATCCTAAGCCTGCAAAGAAATATGAGTGATCTGGAATCTCATGGAAGGAACTGTTAAAAGCAAATTCCGCAGTGGGTAAATGACTGGACTAATTGGAGTGTTATAGATAGATGCAATATCCCAAAAATTGTTTAAGGGACTGTTCTGTTCTGTCTCTTTGTCCATTAGATTGCACATGATAAGAGGAAGTATGATGTAGCTTGATGCATAGATGGGAACACAGAGTTCTATAGAATCTTTAAATAAACTGTGAACCCATGTCCGACACTATGTGTTGAGGGAAACAATGCAGTCGGAATATCTCCTTCAGAAAGATGATGGCCAATTCCTTCAAGGAAGGTAAGTTAGCCAAACGGATGAAACAAGCCTGGCGGGTGAAGTGATCAACAATTGCCAAGATGTCAGTGTTCTGGTGGAAGGAGAAAGGTCCACAATGAAGTACATGGCCAAATGGGTCCATTGTCAAAGCCATTCCTGACCCTTTTGATGCAACTCTGTGTTGGCCACCAGTCCTTTAATTTCTCATTCAAACCCCTTCAGAAGGTTGTCTTGAGGGGACCATAATTCCAGTTAGTCTCAAAGGAGAGGGTCAGAAATTCAATGGCATACTGGCTGACTGATCAATTACCTTACTGTATTTCCAAGATGGATTCTTCAGCAGCTAATTTTCTACCAGGACAGATGAAAATGGAATGGAAGGTGGCTAGGAATGTATCATAATCTTCAAGTAAGGAAGAGTTTGGTCAACAAGGGGTGTGGCCTAGGCTACAGCCTCCTGCTTGAGTAGAGAAATGATGAAGGATACTCAAAAGATCACTGCATTCAATGGTATGACTAGACAACCTTTCAGGAAAAGGACTTTTTGGAGGTTTAGCCAGAACTCCTTTAGGTGGAAAAATAACTCTGCATTGAAGAGAAGGCAAGAGAGGGTGTTATGGAATGAGTCATGGTCGTGTACTGTAGTATGTCCAGTTTGGTATCTAAGTATAATATTTGTAACTGGTTAGCATGCCCAGCCACAACCTGTTCCTGATGGTCCTGTCAAGTAGCCAGGATTTTTAAATCTGCTGGGTCCATATCTTGCCATTCTTACTGAAGCTATGGTAGCTTACCAGGACTGACTGTAAATGTATAATGAGTCTCACAAGAGAGTAGCTAGACAGTGATGCTGGAGAAAGATGCTGGAGTGTGGAGACCACCCTCCTCATGTGTGCCCTTGAGTTAAAACAGACAGATTTTAAAACACCAGCTGTGCCAAGGGGTCTTTTTCCACCTTGGCTAACAAAACTTTAACTGCTACCTGTAACACCTTGTGAGGTTGAGCGCACCTGATTTTATTGAGCTATGGCTAGACTAGGATGGGAAGTACTGAACTGGGCTCTGCAGATCTCTTAAATAGAAAAGGAACCACTATGAGCATAATACTGAGACAGGGTGGAAAAAATTGAGGTAAGCAGTGACTGCTCACTAGCGGATGGATCTTTCTGGTGATCCATGAGTAGGCTGTGGAAGGTGCACAGATTTCACTGGCAAGTGTGAAAAGTCTCTAACTGGCAATAAAAGAGGAGGCTGTGGAAGGCATACAGCATTCACAGAAGGTGGATGGTCTTTTGCTGGTGATACATGAGGAGGCTGTGGAAGGCGGACAGTAAGGGCGGATGGTCTCTTGCTGGCAATCCACAAGGGAAATCTGGAATATGTGCAGTGTTCTCTATCAATGGCAGATGGTCCTTCTCTGGTGATCCACAATACAGGCATTCTTCAGCAATGGCAGACTGTGTTTTGCTTTCGATCAACAAGGATGCTCTGGAAGGCAGAGAAGCATTTACCAGCAATGGTGGAATTTCTTTCTCTGGCGATCCACTAGGAAGTGGTGGCAGGTAGACAGGCATTCACCGGCAGTCAGAGGCAAGCCAAGGGGTGGAAAACCAGAAATCAATACGCACAACTGAGGTAACAGAAAAAGACAAAAATGGTAATCAGGAAAATAACAATCGTTGGAAGTCAGATCAGAATGCAAGGCAGAGAAATACCTACAAGAGACTAATAGAATGGGCAAGGGACTTACTGGAAACAGAGACTTTAAAGGACAGGGGCCCAATATCACGGTGCCCGTGCTATGCTGGCGACATTCTGTCAGTCTTTGTTTACTGCTGACGCTTATTGGTTGAAGTGACTTTGTCCCGCCAAGTATTTGTCCTTAAATACTGGGCCTTGTCACTTCTCCGGTGCCCTTTCGTGGTGTTTCCGTTACCAGCGCTTGTTCCAGTTCTTGTGTGATTCCTGTGTACCGACCCGGACTGCCTGACTACTCTGCTGTATCCGTTTCTGCCTGTGTACCAACCCGGACTGCATGAATACTCTGCTGTATCCGTTCCTGCCTGTGTACCGACCCGGACTGCCTGACTACTCTGCTATATCCGTTCCTGTTCTGTGTACCGACTCGGATTGGCTGACGTTCCTGCTCTGTGTACCGACCCGGCCCGGCTGACGTTCCTGCTCTGTGTACCGACTCGAATTGGCTGACGTTCCTGCACTGTGTACCGACCTGGCCCGGCTGACGTTCCTGCTCTGTGTACCGACTCAGATTGGCTGACGTTCCTGCCTGTGTACCGGCCCGTTAGAGCTACATCTCTTGTGTGTCTCTACTACCTGCGGTCCCATTCCGGTCCTCGGTTTGGGGTTCTCCTCTGGGCTTCTGTCTCTGGACAGTACCATTGTGCTTCAGTGCCACTCCTGCAGTCTAGTCTCGGGTCAGTCTGTGTTGTGAGGGCGACATTCCGGTGTCTAATTCCCATATGTGCACCACGGTACACTTGACCTCCTTCCTGCCAATACGTTGAGGTTGGTCTTACACTGGGCGCCTCAGGCTGTGCTTACGATCGGGCAGTCAACATTGGTGTTAGCGTTCGTAAACCCCTTCGTGGAAGGTGCCATTGTTCACCAGCTATTCTACCGTGCATTCTCCGTTGGGTGCCCTCCCGGGCATACTGTCTCAGTCCTCCAATACTGCTATGGCAGTCCGTAAGCTTATCCTGGGCCTCCGTTGTCTTCTGGGCATTTCTCTCTATTTAAGCACTCTCTGCAGAGTGAGAGTCTTAAAGTGATAGTAATGTCTAAAAAAACCTTTTTTGCATTTAGAAGAGCTCAAAAAGCTGATCTAAATGCAAAAAAACGTATCTCTCAAACTGCTATAGTTTAAGAGATACGGGAGTTTGAAGTTTGATTTCTCCTACTGACAGCTGTAAAGCTGTCAGCAGGAGATCCGTGTCGGTCGACACTGTGGCGCTTGAGAAGTGCCGGGATCTCGTTACTTACACAGAATCCCTTTATTGGAATAGTCTAAAACATGTGCCTGAACACTAGGCACACGTTTTAGACCATTCCATTGAAGGGATTCCGTGTAAGTAACGAGATCCCGGCACAGTGTCGACCGACACGAATCTCCTGCTGACAGCTTTACAGCTGTCAGTAGGAGAAGTCAAACTTCAAACGCCCATATCTCTTAAACCATAGCAGTTTGAGAGATACGTTTTTTTGCATTTAGATCAGCTTTTTGAGCTCTTCTAAATGCAAAAAAAGTTTTTTTTAGACATTACTATCACTTTAAGGACCTCGCACTATTAGGGCCTGTCAGCATTCCTGGCCTAATAGTAACCCGTTCATTGCTACCTCGGTTGAGTTTCACATGAACTTTGTCCGACCTGTGTCAGTATTTTGTAATTTCTGTATTGTACATATACTGGACCCGTGTGGGTATATATATTGCTGTAACCTGTCCTGTGTAAGTACTATATTGTGTATATATATATATATATATATATATATATATATATATATATATATATATATACTACTGGACCCGTGAGGGTTATCATTTCTGAGCCTGTTCAATAAAACTGTGTTTTATCTCACAAACTGTGTCTGAGTGTCAAATAAAACCGTTACAGACAATAAGACAGGTAAGGAATGTCTATGATATCCACAGAGCCTGAGTGATGAGTAAGGGATCAAGAAGGTTTGAGGGCTGATGATGGGGGATCTTTACCCTTGCACAGGGGGTGCAAGCCTGAATTAAATCCTCCATATCCTGCAAGATTGAAATGACTTCTGGTGTCTGTCTATTAATTCCATAGAATGGTCACCAATGAGTGAGACAGAAATATGAGCCTGATGAGCCCCACCTAAGGAATTCCAGTTGAGGATGTGGAGGTACATACAGTACTTCAGGAGGTTTGGAAAATTTGGTGGGCAACCTCTCTTCTAAGGTGGCAGTGGAGATGCCGGAAACAATTCTGTAGGATGGAATTATAGGCTCTGGTGAATATGATGGTAACTCAAAAACTCTTGGCAGGGTGTCCACCTTGATGTTTTTAGTTCCAGGCTGGTAGGAAATTACATAATTAAAATGAGTGAAAAACAAGACCCATCTAGCTTGACAAGGAGTAAGTTGTTGAGCTGAATCCATATACAGTGAATTCTTTGTGGTCCGTAAGAATGGTGACCAGAATTTTTATATCTTACAACTTATGATTTCCAACATCATAGTTCTTTTCAGTTGGAGTGAATTGTTTAGTAAGGAAAAAACAAGGAGATGGTTGGTGATAGGATCCTGCTGATATAAGATGACTCCAGCTCCCAGCTCAGAAGCCTCTACAATGACAATAAATTGATGAAAGCAGGCTGGATATCTCAGAATAGGGGGTATGAGCTTAGGACAAAGGGAAAACCCATTCTTCTCAGACCAAGAAGCATCTATAAATATGACAGTGGCACCTTTGTCCATGAAGGCCTGGGAAGATACTGATCTCCTCTCCTATTCCAAATGAATAAGAATCAAGAGGTGGCTGAAAAAGAAATGAGAGGAGCTGAATCTGCCTCCACAGTTCCCTAGGGTATTTTGTTTCCCAGGTAAGAAGGATAAGGAGCATTAGATTCCCTTTCTGGTCATAATATAAACAGGGCCCCAGGGTCTTCCTTCTCTGCTTTTCAGACTCAGACAGTCTCAACGAATTGACCTCCACAAGTATCTCTGAGCAATTTTTAGCAGAGGATTCTGGGTCTTAGTAGGCAGTCACAAACCTTGGCACATCCTATCTCTCTTGTCCAAGCATAATAAAATGAACCCTTCAAGACCTTCGGGTATTTCCCTGCATGTCAGGGCATCCTTGAGCATTTTGTTCAATCTTCTGCAAAAGGCTGCCTTAAGAGCTTCCTTATTTTAGTCCATCTTGTATGATGAAATCCAGAATTCACCTCATATAAGGTTCAGTAGAGCAGATTCAGCTGAGTAGCTACAACCAGGAATGTCAAATACTGCTAAGTATATTGCTAGAAAGGCTTCTAAATCATCCAGCAGATGAGAACTTTTCTCAACAAGAGGTGAATCCACACCTAAAGCCTCCCGCTTGAGTAGTGACATGATAAATGCCACTCTGGAAGAATGCATGAAAAATATCAGGCAGCATATCGTAAGCATTAGGCACTGATAAAGGTAGCCATTATATTCAGAAGGTTGACCAATTTCTTGGTGAGCGGAATCTTGGGAGGCTTATAACCTTCAAAAGGATTAGAAGCCCCAGCTCTTAAAGCAGGTTGAAAATTTAGGATACAGACTATGAGTTGGCAAGGTATCTATTAATGCTTATATTCAGTCACAAATTACCTTTTTAGAATCAATTAGGGTAATAATGTATATTTTTATTTTTATCCATTACTTACTCACATGGTTTTTCATTTTGTATTTTTTTTTATATTTTATGTACTCATATTTTCTATACATATTTTTCTATATTCTTTTATATATATATATATATATATATATAAAATATATTTTATATGATTTTTGAGATGTACTTGTTAATTGGTGTTGCCACTTTCTGCCATCACGGAGATACATAATCTTGATTTATAGGTTATCTTCATTCAGGACCCACACTGAGATGGGACTTTTATTCCACCTGTGGGTCTATTGTTTTCAGACCTAGGAATTATGGATGTTTATATATAGCTTTTTGATTTGTTGTGTTTTGGTGCGTTCCAGTGACGGAATGCAAATTGAGTCATATCATCCTTTTAGGGGCGTGCATCACTTTATCAGGTGAAACACATGATGTGATGATGTGTCCCAAGTACTAGGAAAGGTGGAATTTTAAAGGGGTAGCAATGTTTCACAAAAACAGCAGCTCCAATTGATCTTCACAGTAGTTGGGCCATGGAGTGTTATTTCAATACTGTCAGAGCTGTAGTTCAGGAGTAATTGAATTGAATTGAACTATCCCCCTCCTACCCCTTTTACCTAGTGTAAGCCACCCCTACCCCCCTCAGATGTGGGATCTGGTCCTGGGACCAGACAGATCACAGCAAGGGACAATCTTCTTACTGTGAGCATAAGGAAAATCCTACCCCAATTTTCAGGTTTTTCCTTATGCTCACTGAAGATTGTTCCTCTCTGTGATCCATCTGGACAGTCTTGCTGCTCTGAGATAAGCAGTGTTGTATCAGTAAAAGGGGTGGGAGGGGGATACTTTATCATTCAATTACTCTTGAACTACAACTCTGACAGTATTGAAATAACACTAGCCATGGCCCAAATACCATGACGATTAATTGGAGCTGTTTTTATTGTGAAACATTACTATCCCTTTAATCTATATCCGCATTATCATTGGCTAACATATAGTGATGAAGTTTTATATGCACTGATGCGTTCCAGTGGTTGAATGCATGATAATGTAGGCTTTACATCTTTCATGTTTTAGGAATGTATATGCCAGATTAGTTGGTGGAGAGAATGTGTCAGGATATATTTTTCTGCCTGACTATTGTGCATTCATATCGTTGGCAGGTTCTTTTTATGATAACAGGACCAACTCTCGCCCAATAGGTGAGGAGCCGGGGATCGAAAAGTGGTTGATGATCAGCTGCTCTGTTTGTTGGTTTATGCTTTTATGTATTTTGGCCATAGCCCTTGAAAAAGCAGTGTTATTGCCACGAAATGAGTCATCGGGCCACATAAATACTATTGTCGTCTTTTGATGGTATTTTTTATGTGCCGTTTTAAATAAAAAACTTATTACAACAGGATTTCTTACAAAATAAGCAGCTGTATTTATCTACACAAAATGATCCTGATACCTGAGGGGGTAAAACTCTGACCAGACAAAGTTGGGCATACATCTATTGATACTTCTGGAGTAGAAATTGAATGTACTGCACTATTGGGAGTCCTTTTTTTTTTTTTTTTTTCTTCTTCTACATATATGCTTTGCCATGGAGGGAGACGAGTTCTATGTAGGTGCAGCCTGAGATTTGATTAATACTTTTCTTATTAAAAGCATTATTGCTGAGGATTATATATATGTAATTCTCCAGCAAATACTCTTGTGTCATGGGGAGACTTGTGAAATAATGACACTTGACAAGTACAGATACAATAAAATGAAAATTTATTAAGATAAAAATAAAAAGGAAGTAGACTACCTCTCCCTTCACTAGACCAGGTATGGAGACAGTGCAACGGCACTTCCCCAACCCCTCACTAGACAGGTGGTAAGATAGTCTACAGACAATACCCCAGAACGTTGGAGCACCTACAAGGAGCGAAAGCACCTCTCTATCCTTCACTAGACCAGGTATGGAAACAGTGTAAAGACACTTTCCCTACCCTTTACTAGAAAGGTGTGAAGATAGTACATGTACACTACCCCAGAACTCTGGAGCACCTACAAGGAGCGAGAATCCCCAGAACTCTCTGGGGATAACCCTTCACTAGACAGGTGGTAAGATAGTCTACAGACAATACCCCAGAACGTTGGAGCACCTACAAGAAGCAAAAGCACCTCTCCAACCTTCACTAGACCAGGTATGGAAACAGTGTAAAGACACTTTCCCTACCCTTTACTAGAAAGGTGTGAAGATAGTACATGGACACTACCCCAGAACTCTGGAGCACCTACAAGGAGCGAGAATCCCCAGAACTCTCTGGGGATAACCCTTCACTAGACAGGTGGTAAGATAGTCTACAGACAATACCCCAGAACGTTGGAGCACCTACAAGAAGCAAAAGCACCTCTCCAACCTTCACTAGACCAGGTATGGGAACAGTGTAACAACACTTTCCTGACCCTTCACTAGACAGGTGTGAAGACACGGACACGGACACTACCCCAGAACGCTGAAGCACCTACAAGGAGCGAGAATCCCCAGAACACTCTGGGGATAACTAGGCAACAGGACAGACCCTACAACGCTTGAAGCCTGACAGGCAATGGTGAAAGCCCTAGCACGCTAGGGAGACAACAGGCTACTCAGACAATAGGCCGCAGGAGGCCAAGGACAAGGCTGACAATACTGAATACTGCCAGAGGCAGTAAGCGTGGCAGTGACAGTAGGCCCAGGCGGACCGAGTATGGAAGGGTCAGCCAGAGCTGGGTAAGCTGGAGCGGAAAGTCAAGGCCAGGAGTGCAGTGGAGCGAGAGGCAACCAAAGCAGAAAGGAATGGTCATATGCAGCCAGGGGTCTTAGCCGGATCCGATAGTCAGACGAAGCCAGGGGTCTCAGCCGGATCGGGTAGTCAGATGAAGCCAGGAATCTGAGCCGGATCCGATAGTCAGACGAAGCCAGGGGTCTCAGCCGGATCGGGTAGTCAGATGAAGCCAGGAATCTGAGCCGGATCAGGTAGTCAGACGAAGCCAGGAGTCAAGCCAGAACGGAAGTCAGACGAAACCAGAGGTCTCAGCCAGATTGGGTAGTCAGATGAAGCCAGGGATCTCAGCTGGATCGGGTAGTCAGATGAAGCCAGGAGTCTGAGCCGGATCGGGTAGTCAGACGAAGCCAGTAGTCATACACAGGAATCAGCAATCGGAACACAGAAGCAACAACGCTCAGGTACACCATGAAAGGCCTAGCATGTGGCGGAGACACCAGTGGCCTTTAAGAATAGCAATTAGACCAGAGTGACAATCCAAAAGGTAACAAGGTCGCCTGTACCAGAGAGCACCACTGGAGGCAATCATGGGCACCGATAGTCCCCCCCCCCCCCCCCCGTGGAAGAGATCCTACTTTATTGGGAAATTCCGCATGAAATATGCATAGCAGAATAGGAGCGTGAATATCAGACTTATCAACCCACAAACGCTCCTTGGGACCATAGCCCTTCCAATGTAAAAAAGTATTGCATGCACCCACGGACTCTACAGGAGTCCAGGATAGTTTAAATTTCATATTCCTCATGGTCTTGAATGCGCACCAGACCTGGCACCACAGGAGCGGAAGATATCGATTACAAACCAAGGGCTTCAGGAGTGAAACATGGAACACGTTGTGAATGAGCATGTTCCTAGGAAGGTCTAAGGCATAAGAAACAGGGTTCACTCTGCGGAGCACCTGGAAAGGCCCTATGAAACGTGGAGCAAGCTGAAAGATAACAAGGTTGTCTGTACCAGAGAGCACCACTGGAGGCAATCAGGGGCACCGTGATATCTTGTGAGTATAACAACATTGGGTGTTGTGGGGATGGTTCATTGGTTCGTAAAGATTCCACACAAGGGGCACTCCATCTTCTTCTCCCTTTGTTTTTCGGTTGTGAAGACTAGAATGAGTGGAGGAGTAGATCTGAAGAGCTCTTGTGGACTTAATATCTTTTATACATACAACTTTGTGTATAATCCTTTTTTTTTTTTCTTTCTTATCTGCAAGATGCAATTTTTTAGGCATAGGGCCTCAACACAGGCAAATCTGAGTTGTAATTTGTTTGTGAAGTCCCAAAGAAATATTCATGGAACTGAAAGTGATAACACTAATTTTAATATTAATGGTGTATTTTCAGAACTTGAGAATTTGTTGAAAAATTAATGTAGACACTGGTGGGACACACAGTGCCTTTTTTAGAGGACTATGGGTTCTCAAATAGATAGTATAAGATTTTGGAGGCTTATTCATTTACACTAATGTGTCTTCTAATAGAATTTCGAGAGACGATTGGTGTTTTGAACAACCAACTTAATTAAGTTGAAACACTTAGGGGTCATGCTGACTTCAATAGATTAGAAGAATGAACTAATAATAATGTTGGCAAATTTCAATGAGCACTTATAGAGAGAGAAAAGAAAAAAGTAATAAAGATGAAGGTGATTACAAAGCGAATCAAATTAGAAAATGGAAAAGGAAAATTGCATCTAACTCTTATAAATCTATTAAGTCTAGGTCACATTCATTCCATGGAGATTGTAATGGGAGGTTTACCTCAGTGTAGAAATAGAACAGGAGTCAGCAGGATATATATATCCAACCAGTGATAAACCAGAAAGATAAAAACCCAAAAGGGTAAAAATAATGATAAGATTTCTAAGGAAAAATTGGAATCTGTTGATAAGAATAAGGAGATTCAAAACAAGTCACCAGTGAACGCGATATCAAGAGGGGGCTGTAAGTTTACAATACCCCTACTTCTAATTCAACTGTACCATTTGTTGTACTTGGGCCTACTAGAGTTTGCTCTTCTGAGTCATCTTCCTCCCTTACTAATGGTACCTCAGCCTCATTTTTGGAGGTTCAACTGGGTGGCATTTTGTCCCTTAAGTTACCATGGTTGAGGGACCAAAACAGATTTACACCTCTAAGGGAGAAAAAATGCATCAGAAGGACAAACCCAGGGGACACAGCAGAAGAGGAAGTGGTTCCAAAAAGAACAAAGCTGGACCCCTGACTCTGGAACAGGACAGTAGAGATAATATAATTAACATTTCAACACATAGTCTCACCAAAGGTGAAAACATATTCTAACGATTATCCTTTTGTCCATCTAGTAATCCAACAGAAAGTTATCTTTGCAAAGTTTTTTGCTAATAAGCCTCTTAAGTGTAAGGTGGTCATGATTCCCATTGTTACTGATTCAACGGGATTTGATGAGGATGGTGTAGCGATTCAAGTATATTTAGACAAATCAACCAATCGTTTTTTAAACGGTTGTGTACCAAGTAATTTTAAGGCCAAATCTAGATTTAACCCTATAGCTTTTAGGGGCAGTTATGTTGACACTTTTACTTCTCTAGGGATGGAAAATTTTAAAGATCTAAGCAGGAGAAAGTTCAGTTCATTTAATTTGACATCAGATGATATTTTGGCTATAGAGAGTCTAAATAGCTCCATTATTATAAAGCCAGCAGATGATGAGGGAGCTGTAGTGATCCAGGATGTTGATGCATATGTAGCAGAAGCTAAACTAATAGTAGGTAACAAAGAATATTACCAATGACTTAGCAGTGATCCCACTATACAATATATGGGTAAAAGTAATCTTTTAATAGAGAAAGCTGTATAGTAGTGGCCTCTTCACAAGAACAGAGACTTTATATATGTTTATAGACCTTGGACAGCTACTTACTATCATCTTCCCAAGGTCCATAAGCCTCTCTCTGCTCCTTCGGGGAGGATTATCATCTCAGGAATAAACTCCTTAACATCAGATGTTCAATGATTGGTAGTAAGTTTACCTCCAATCTTTGTGATTTCTCACAATTACTCTAGTGAGTGAGGTTATATGGATTGGGGATTTCAGATGAGTAATGTTAGATGCCAGTTCCTTGTATTCAAATGTACCACATGATGGAGGTTTGGAGGGGATGAGATTCTTCCTCTTACAGGATTCCTTGATGCCCATTAGATAATTTGAGTTTTAGTTGCAAATTATTAATTTTATTGCTACAAATAATTTTTTGGTTTTTAATGGTCAATGTTATTTACAGTTAAAGGGTAATGCGATGGCCACCAAGTTTGCACCAAGCTATGCTAACCTTTTTATGGGTTATTTGGAACAACTTAAGATCGTTGGATCCAATCCATTTGGTGCAAACTTGGTGCTCTATAGCAGACTCCTAGATGATATTATTGTTATTTACAAGGGTTCAGATACTCAATTGATAGAATTCATATGATATTTGGGAGGAAATCCATTGGGAATTTTGTTTACACACACTGTAGACTCAACCACAATTCAATTTTTAGATCTGGAATTAAGAGGGTTTTCTGGTTCAAGTATTAGTTGTCATGAACACTTTAAAAAAAAAAAAAAAAAAAGCGCATAAGAATAGTTTTTTGGGCTTCCAAAGTTGGCACCATAAAAAGTGGCTTAGGAATGTCCCATATGTACAGTTCTGTTGGATACAATGGAACTGTTCCGCTATTGAGGAATATGATGAACAATACAAACTCCTTGAACTAAGATTTTTGGAAAAAGCATATCCAAGGGATTTGAATGTGGATTCATATATTCGTACTAGGAAGTGGACAGAGATACCATTAATAACAAGAGTAAGTATGATAATACTGTTTTCTTTTAAAGAACATCTATATTCATAATTAAATATAAACTGCTCCAAAAAATAAAGAGAACACTTAAACAACACAATGTATCTCGAAGTCAATCACACTTCTGTGAAATCACACTGTCCACTCAGGAAGCAACACTGATTGACAATCAATTTCACATGCTGTTGTGCAAATAGAACAGACAACAGGTGGAAATAATAGGCAATTAGCAAGACACCCCCAATAAAGGAGTGGTTCTGCAGGTGGTGACCACAGACCACTTCTCAGTTCCTATGCTTCCTGGCTGATGTTTTGGTCACTTTTGAATGCTGGCTGTGCTTTCACTCTAGTGGTAGCATGAGAAGGAGTCTACAATCCACACAAATGGCTCAGGTAGTGCAGCTCATCCAGGATGGCACATCAATGCGAGCTGTGGCAAGAAGGTTTGCTGTGTCTGTCAGCGTAGTGTCCAGAGCATGGAGACAGGCCAGTACATCAGAAGACGTGGAGGAGGCCGTAGGAGGGCAACAACCCAGCAGCAGGACAGCTATCTCCGCCTTTGTGCAAGGAGGAGCAGGAGGAGCACTGCCAGAGCCCTGCAAAATGACCTCCAGCAGGCCACAAATGTGCATGTGTCCACTCAAACGGTCAGAAACAGACTCCATGAGGGTGGTATGAGGGCCCGATGTCCACAGGTGGGGGTTGTGCTTACAGCCCAACACAGTGCAGGACGTTTGGCATTTGCCAGAGAACACCAAGACTGGCAAATACGCCACTGGTGACCTGTGCTCTTCACAGATGAAAGCAGGTTCACACTGAGCACATGTGACAGACGTGACAGATTCTGGAGACGCCGTGGAGAACGTTCTGCTGCCTGCAACATCCTCCAGCATGACCGGTTTGGCGGTGGATCAGTAATGGTGTGGGGTGGCATTTCTTTGGGGTGGCCGCACAGCCCTCCATGTGCCTGCCATTAGGTACCGAGATAAGATCCTCAGACCCCTTGTGAGACCATATGCTGGTGCGGTTGGCCCTGGGTTCCACCTAATGCAAGACAATGCTAGACCTCATGTGGCTGGAGTGTGTCAGCAGTTCCTGCAAAAGGAAGGCATTTATGCTATGGACTGGCCCGCCCGTTCCCCAGACCTGAATCTGATTGAGCACATCTGGGACATCATGTCTCGCTCCATCCACCAACGCCACGTTGCACCACAGACTGTCTAGGAGTTGGCGGATGCTTTAGTCCAGGTCTGGGAGGACATCCCTCAGGAGACCATCCGCAACCTCATCAGGAGCATGCCCAGGTGTTGTAGGGAGGTCATACGGGCACGTGGAGGCCACACACACTACTGAGCCTCATTTTGACTTGTTTTAAGGACATTACATCAAAGTTGGATCAGCCTGTAGTGTGGTTTTCCATTTTGATTTTGAGTGTGACTCCATATCCAGACCTCCATGGGTTGATGAATTTGATTTCCATTGAGAATTTTTGTGTGATTTTGTTGTCAGTTCATTCATTCAGATCTAGGATGTGTAATCTTAGTGTTCCCTTTATTTTTTGGAGAAGTGTATATAAAATCTTAGCTAAACATTAAGAGATTATTTGTACAGACCTTTCAAGGTTTTGCCGAGTTGATCCCTTTCCCTGCGTATTGATTCTGCTGTCCGATCTAATCTAGTGCTCTGTTATCCACTGCTGCTGTCATCTGAGTTTCTGGCTCAGGCTGAATCAGCTGACCTCTTTGATTACTCACCTGACTGTTATCAGCCAACCCTACCTGTCTTGGTTCCTGACTCTGGAGTGTCTTTTGGTTTATGCTCTTGGATCATGCGTCTGTTTTTATTTCATTAATAAAGGTGTATTGCATTTTACATTTTTGTGTCCTGCCTGGTTCTTGGTCCCTAACAGGACACAAGGACCATGAACCAGGAGATTCAGTCAAACCACCAAATATATTTTTCAGGCTGGACCAGGTAGAACAGTGCATGGACCAGTTTGCTGCAGCCCTCCAGGCTTTTTTGCTCTGTACTGAGCATCTGTTTCCACCGCCTCAGCGGTCCTCGGCGCAGGCTGACCCTATAGCTGCTGCCTCTCCCGCTCTGGCTGCCAATAGTGATTCCAGTGTTGTGAGAGGTATGACAAGGTCTGCACCACTTCCTCAGCCTTATGGGGGCGACCCTAACCAATGAAGAGGTTTTCTAAACCAGGTGGGCATCTATGTGGAGATGGTACCACAGTCCTTCCCATCTGATAGGAGTAAGGTCGGCCTCATGATTTCCTTACTCTCTGACAGGGCCTTGGCTTGGGCTACTCCCCTTTGGAAGATGCAGAAACCTCCACCTCAGTGTTACAGTTTTTAGGACTCTCAGACCAATAAGTGAAAATAAAACACACTTTATTAAAGTGAATAATGTACAATTACGCCCTCTAGAGGCGGTAGGTAATACACAGATAATGTAAACTGAGAGAATACAAGGAAAATAGTATTATGGACATTAATGCAAATCAGTATGCACTAGGATGATATTGGCCCCAAAGGGGTTAAAGTCCAAATAATAGTCAGTCTCAGATGTGGACGTTTGACACGCCCTGGATGTTAAATAGGCTGTGCTGGACAGACGATGTTCATCAGGTGCTGAGGAACGAGCTGCCTTGCCAAGGTGGTAGATGATAAGCAGAATGGGTAACAACTTAGCCCCCACGGGCGTAGCTACAGGAACTGCTTTAGTATGTGCAAGTGCGAATAGCCCCTTAGGGCAATATGGAAACCGGCCTGCAATGCAAGAGCTAATAGCCTCCTCAGGTGTAATCGAATGCAGTAATACTAGAGCCAGAGCCACTAGCCCCCTCGGGCGTAGTACCGGATAAGCCAACACTGAAGCCTTTCTGCCAACACTCTGTGTCAATGGTCTCGTCGGTAACCAACACCGGAGAGCCTTAAGCGCCCAAACGGCCCAAGCTTTGTGAACACTCTGCAACGTAGACTAGAGTTGCCGACGGAGAGCGGCCAACTCAGCAGCAGTATCACTTGCAACGAGGCTCGTACAGGAGATAGAGAGAGTGAATATGAGGCAGCACTGCAAGAGTTAAAATGCACGTTTACTCGAGGCTTAAGCTCTACTGCAAGGCTCTGTAACGTTACTCGAGGCTTCAACGCTATGATCAGGCTCTGCAAGGAGATGAAGGCCCACAGAATACACACAGCTCTGCACTAGAACGAGGCACAGCACTATCGAAGGAATCACCAGGCAAGGCAATGGCACAGACGTGGGCAGCAGGGACTGGAAAATGTCGCGGCGGCGACAACTGGAACGCAGGTCACTGGAACAAGCTGGAAGTCGATCTTCGGAGCAGGAAGTCAGCCGGACCGGGTCATACACAGGCAGGAACGTCAAACTAGCCGGGTCAGGATCCAAGGGTGGTCTGCAGACGAGCCGGGTCATACACAGGCAGGAACGTCAAACTAGCCGGGTCAGGATCCAAGGGTGGTCTGCAGACGAGCCGGGTCATACACAGGCAGGAACACTGGAGAATGGTCTGGACAAGCCGAATCGGTACACAGGAACTCAGAATACAGGAACACAGCAAAAGCACTACTGGCTCAGGAACACCACGAAAGGGCAACTGACATAAGAGATAGCCAGGTATAAAAAGGTCATCAGGAGGCAGGTCAAACTCAGTCAGCAAATCAGTGACATCCACAATAGAGAGTGACAGGAATCACAGGCACTGTGATAGTACCCCCCTCTCAAAGACCCCCTCTTCTAGCCTGAGGTTTGGGTTTCAAAGGATATTTAGAGTGAAAGCTGCGTACTAATCTTGGAGCATGGAGATCCCCCTGATCAATCCAAGAGC
Source organism: Rhinophrynus dorsalis (assembly GCA_037306005.1). Taxonomy (NCBI): domain Eukaryota; kingdom Metazoa; phylum Chordata; class Amphibia; order Anura; family Rhinophrynidae; genus Rhinophrynus; species Rhinophrynus dorsalis. The sequence goes on along the minus strand of CM074718.1, from coordinate 290,504,724 downwards.
GTTCCTCAGGGCCATAGCCCTTCCAATGAACCAAATATTGCAGCTTTCCTCTAAATCTCCTGGAGTCAATAATACTCTGGACTTCATATTCCTCTTGGCCCTGGACGTCCACCGGCCCAGGAATCACTGGCGTAGTAGTATAACGATTGCACACCAAGGGCTTCAGAAGAGACACATGGAACACATTATGAATGTGCATAGAGGGTGGAAGCTCCAGAGCATAAGAAACCGGATTAATCTTGAGGATAATCCTAAATGGACCAATGAACCGGGGAGCCAGTTTATTGGATGGGACTTGTAAGTTGAGGTTTCTGGATGACAGCCATACCCTGTCCCCAACTTGAAATGAGACCGCTGGAATGCGTCTGCGATTAGCGTGCCGTTGCTGCAGCCTGAAAGACTGACTGAGGGACCTCTGAACCTGTGCCCAAGTGGAATGAAGTCGTGCCAAATGCTCGTCTAGAGCAGGAATCTGCTGTGCCTGAAAGGAGTCCGGGAGCAGACCAGGCTGGAAACCATAATTCACGAGAAACGGGGAGCTCCCGGACGATGAGTTAACCGCACAGTTCCTGGCAAACTCTGCCCATGGCAACAGGTCAGCCCAATTATCATGATGATCTGTGACAAAACAGCGCAGGAACTGTTCCAGTCCCTGATTGGCACGCTCAGCGGCCCCATTCGTCTGGGGATGGTAGGCGGAGGAGAATGACAATTGAATGCCCATCTGACCACAAAATGCCCTCCAGAACCTAGAAACGAACTGGCTCCCACGGTCAGAGACAATTACTCTGGGCACTCCGTGCAGACGGAACACCTCTCTGGCAAAAACTATAGCCAATTCCTGAGCCGATGGAAGGCCAGTCAGAGGCACAAAATGTGCCATCTTAGAGAATCTATCGACCACCATAAGAATGAACTTGTAACCTCTAGATGCCGGTAATTCTCCCAAAAAGTCAATGGATATATGCGACCATGGACGGTCTCCGTTAGGCACAGGTTGCAATAAGCCCACAGGGAGATGCCTAGGGGTCTTGGCACGGGCACAAGTGGTACAAGCTGCCGTAAAAGCGGCGCAGTCAGCTCTCAACGTAGGCCACCAAAATAGTTGCGAGAGAGACCATACTAATTGGTCCCTACCAATATGCCCAGCTGCTTTAGAGGCGTGATAGGTCTCCAAGAGACGGATACGGAATGACTCTTCTACAAAACACTTCCCCACTGGGGTTCCTGGAGGTGCCCGTGATTGTGATGCCAGTATCTCCTCCCCCAGTGGCGAGGTTATAGTGGTACGAATAGTAGCCAGGATCCGATCTGGCTGAATGATGGGTACCGGGACTTCCTCCCTCTCAGTGTCAGAAGCGAACTGACGTGACAACGCATCAGCCTTGATATTCTTAGAACCAGGAAGATAGGATACTAAGAAATTGAACCGGGACAGAAACAGCGCCCACCTGGCCTGTCGAGAAGACAGTCTTTTGGCTTCTGAGAGGTAGGTTAGATTCTTATGGTCGGTAAGAATTAGTACTGGAGTCTGTGTGCCCTCCAAGAGATGTCGCCACTCCTTTAGTGCCAGTATGATGGCCAACAGTTCCCTGTCACCAATCTCATAATGACTCTGGGCGCTGGACAATTTCTTAGAAAAGAACCCACAAGGCATTAAAGCTCCACCTCCCACAGGACGTTGGGAGAGCACCGCCCCAACATCTGAAGCGTCCACCTCCAAAGTAAACGGCAGGGAGGGATTAGGGTGGGACAGTACAGGAGCAGATGCAAAGGCAGATTTCAGGGTAACAAATGCGTTTTCAGCTGCCTCAGACCACTGAGAGGGAGAAGCGCCCTTGTGAGTCAAGTCTGACAATGGTCTTACAATCGTGGAAAAGTTCTTGATGAACTTCCTATAATAATTCGCAAAACCTAGGAATCGTTGAATGGCTTTTAATCCCTTAGGCCGAGGCCATTGCAGAACTGCAGCCAACTTCTCCTGATCCATGGCAATGCCATTTTGGATATAATGAACCCCAGGAATGGTACTTGAGAAGTATGGAATTCGCACTTTTCTAATTTACAGAATAACTTGTGCTTACGAAGTCGGAGTAAGACTTCTGAGACATCTTTAATGTGTTGGGCAAGGTTAGCAGAATGAATTAGTATATCATCTAGATACACAACCACACAGGACTGGAGCAAGTCACGTAAAATATCGTTAATCAATTCCTGAAATACTGCAGGCGCATTGCATAGGACGAATGGCATCACCAGATATTCATAATGCCCTGTTCTGGTATTAAACGCCGTTTTCCACTCGTCACCCTCTTTAATTCTGACTAGATTATAGGCGGCTCGTAAGTCAAGTTTGGTAAAGATCGAAGAGCCCTTTAATCTGTCGAATAATTCTGTAATAAGTGGAATGGGATAGGCGTTCTTGGGCATCAGCTTATTCAACCCACGGTAGTCAATGCAAGGCCTGAGTTCCCCACTTTTCTTTTTTACAAAAAAAAATCCGGCACCAGCCGGAGATGTAAACTTTCGAATGATTCCCCTCTCCAGGGCATCTGTGATATACTCCTCCATTGCCCTATTTTCCTCACAGGACAGTGGGTAAGTACGTCCCCTAGGAGGCACGGCCCCTGGAGACAAATCAATGGCGCAATCGTATGGCCTATGGTCAGGCAATGCGCTGGCCTCTCCTTTGCTAAACACGTCACTGAATTGCCCATATTCTGTTGGCACAACTGGAGAGGTACACATAATCTTAACAGGGAGAGAAAGACAATTCTTGTTACAGTACTCCGACCAACAGTTAACTTCACACCTTTGCCAGTCAAATTGGGGATTGTGTGTTTGCAACCACGGGAACCCCAAAATAACTGAATGATGTGGGGAACGAATGATCTGAAATTGTATCTGCTCCCTGTGACAAGCCCCCACAGTCATAGACACTGGGATAGTCTCGAAGGTAATGAAAGCAGGATCCAGGGGTCTGCCATCAATGGCCTCTATAGCCACAGGAGAGTCCTTTTTACATAACGGAATGCCCTGAAACTCAGCAAAGGACTGATCCATGAAGTATCCGGCTGCCCCGGAGTCCACCAATGCTAAGACTTCTATGACCTAGTCAGTCCAAGCAAAAGCCACCTGGATGGTGGGTTTAGTGGTGCAAGTCTCTAGGGACTGTTCAACACCACCTAGGGCCTGTCCCCCAAGGTACCCTAGGTGCGTTCGTTTCCCGGCCTTACAGGACAATTGTGTAATATATGACCTGGTTTGCCACAATATAGGCATAAGCCTTGCCTTCTACGATACAGCTTCTGCTCTTTAGTGAGCCTAGTAAAACCTAATTGCATAGGTTCAGTGCCGTCAGCTGTTCGCTCAGGTAGAACGGGTGGAGTGGGTGGGTTAAGGAACTGGTTCTGGCCATAACTCTTTGCTTTGGTCCTTTTAGCCAAGCGTCTCTCCCGGATGCGAGAATCTATAAACATGACATAGTCAATGTACTCGTCCAGCTCGCTGGGTACATCTCGAGCTGCTATCTCGTCCTTGATCTGTTCAGCGAGACCCTGAGTAAAAGCAGCAAGTAAGGCCTCATCGTTCCAGCCTACCTCTGCTGCCAAGGTCCGGAATTCGATAGCGTATTCGCCCAGAGTGCGTTCGCCCTGCTGAATCTCCATCAGCCTTTTGGCAGCAAAGGCAGACCTACCAGGAACCTCAAACACACGTCTGAACTTCACCACAAATTCTCTAAAGTTCAGTGTGCAGGGTCTGGCACTCTCCCATATCGGATTTGCCCATGCCAAAGCTTTGCCCGTCAACAGAGATATCATAAAGCCAACCTTGCTACGGTCGTTAGGAAATGCCTGGGGCGCCAATTCCAAAAATATCTCCAACTGGTTAATAAAACCTCTGCATAAGGAGGGTTCGCCATCATATCTTAGGGGTAACGGTACCGCTGCCGTTAACCATCTTGTGTTAGTACTGAGAGATACAGAGGGATTCTCCGGTGTCAAGACTGGGGGGACCACCGGATTAGGACCAGACTTGTCCAAATGTACTGTACGTTCAAGTAACGTTTGTAGAGCCAGTGCCAATTGGTCCAGGCGCTGCTCCTGGACATCCATTCTCCAGTGGATGTTCAGAGGATTACTTTTACCCTTATCGTCTGAGGTCATGGCCCTTTCGTACTGTTACGGTTTTTAGGACTCTCAGACCAATAAGTGAAAATAAAACACACTTTATTAAAGTGAATAATGTATAATTACGCCCTCTAGAGGCGGTAGGTAATACACAGATAATGTAAACTGAGAGAATACAAGGAAAATAGTATTATGGACATTAATGCAAATCAGTATGCACTAGGATGATATTGGCCCCAAAGGGGTTAAAGTCCAAATAATAGTCAGTCTCAGATGTGGAAGTTTGACACGCCCTGGATGTTAAATAGGCTGTGCTGGACAGACAATGTTCATCAGGTGCTGAGGAACGAGCTGCCTTGCCAAGGTGGTAGATGATAAGCAGAATGGGTAACAACTTAGCCCCCACGGGCGTAGCTACAGGAACTGCTTTAGTATGTGCAAGTGCGAATAGCCCCTTGGGCAATATGGAAACCGGCCTGCAATGCAAGAGCTAATAGCCTCCTCAGGTGTAATCGAATGCAGTAATACTAGAGCCAGAGCCACTAGCCCCCTCGGGCATAGTACCGGATAAGCCAACACTGAAGCCTTTCTGCCAACACTCTGTGTCAATGGTCTCGTCGGTAACCAACACCGGAGAGCCTTAAGCGCCCAAACGGCCAAGCTTTGTGAACACTCTGCAACGTAGACTAGAGTTGCCGACGGAGAGCGGCGAACTCAGCAGCAGTATCACTTGCAACAAGGCTCGTACAGGAGGTAGAGAGAGTGAATATGAGGCAGCACTGCAAGAGTTAAAATGCACGTTTACTCGAGGCTTCAGCGCTACTGCAAGGCTCTGTAACGTTACTCGAGGCTTCAACGCTACGATCAGGCTCTGCAAGGAGAGGAAGGCCCACAGAATACACACAGCTCTGCACTAGAACGAGGCACAGCACTATCGAAGGAATCACCAGGCAAGGCAATGGCACAGACGTGGGCAGCAGGGACTGGAAAATGTCGCGGCGGCGACAACTGGAACGCAGGTCACTGGAACAAGCTGGAAGTCGATCTTCGGAGCAGGAAGTCAGCCGGACCGGGTCATACACAGGCAGGAACGTCAAACTAGCCGGGTCAGGATCCAAGGGTGGTCTGCAGACGAGCCGGGTCATACACAGGCAGGAACGTCAAACTAGCCGGGTCAGGATCCAAGGGTGGTCTGCAGACGAGCCGGGTCATACACAGGCAGGAACACTGGAGAATGGTCTGGACAAGCCGAATCGGTACACAGGAACTCAGAATACAGGAACACAGCAAAAGCACTACTGGCTCAGGAACACCACGAAAGGGCAACTGACATAAGAGATAGCCAGGTATAAAAAGGTCATCAGGAGGCAGGTCAAACTCAGTCAGCAAATCAGTGACATCCACAATAGAGAGTGACAGGAATCACAGGCACTGTGATACTCAGCTACCAAGCACCTAATGTCCACCCAGCAGGGTACTAGGACGGTTTCCGATTATGCCATAGAATTTCATACCTTGGCAGCCAAGGTTGGTTGGAATAATGAGGCTCTCATGGCTGCTTTCTCTAATGGGCTTTCGGATACGGTTAAAGATGAGATTGCAGCCCGGGACCTTCCCAGAGATTTAGAGGAACTGGTCTCATATTGTATTCTGATTGACTCCTGAATCCATGAGTGGCCTTCTTTAGGGAGCGCCTGCGGAGGCATTCCATCCTCTTAACTCCGAGCCTTTTGTCCCCACCCATACCTCCCTCTCCTGACGCACCTCCTAGTCTCAAAACCTCAGGCGATGTGGAGCCCATGCAGCTTGGGTCCACTCGTCTTTCAGTTGAGGAAAGGCCTTGAGGAGGAGGGAGGGCCTGTGCCTTTATTACGGTAAGGCAGGGCACCTATTATGAACTGGCCCCACAAGTCCGGGGAAACTACCACACCAAAGGTCTTATAGGGGACAGACCTTAGGTTGCGTCTCAGCATCCCCGGATATTCATACTTATAAACCACTAGTCTCTGTTGGGCTGTCTTTGGGCAAAAGCTCTATTACTTCAGAGGCACTTATTGACTCCGGTGCAGCGGGCCTCTTTGTTGACAGTGACTTCACCCAGAAGCACTCCATTCCATTGCAGCTCCGTACCACTCCACTTGCCCTCAAGTCAATTGATGGTAGACCCCTACAGCCACCACAGGTCACCCACAAAACCGCTCCTTTGTCTATGGCTGTAGAGGCTCTCCATCAAGAAACCTTACAATTCCAGGTGATCCACTCTCCTCTCTATCCTGTGATCCTAGGTTATCCATGGTTGAGTAAACACAATCCCACAGTCGATTGGGTAAGGGCTGAAGTCATGGCATGGTCGCCCAACTGTTCCAAGACATGCCTAGAAAAAGTGGGGAGGGTGATAACCACATCCTCGGTCTCTTTGCTGCCTGAAAAGTACCAAGAGTTTTGTGATGTATTCCATAAGGACCGGGCTAGTGAGCTCCTGCCTCACCGCCCATACGATTGTACCATTGTACTACAACCAGGTGCCATAGCTCATCGAGGTTGAGTCTACCCTTTTTCTGTTGTGGAGAATAAGGCCATGGAGGAGTATGTTGTGGATGCACTGTCCCAGGGGTTCATCCGCAAGTTCTCCTCTCCTGCCGGGGCCGGATTCTTCTTCATGAAGAAAAAGAGTGGTGAACTGAGACCCTGTATTGAGTACAGGGGGCTCAATCATATCACGGTTAAAAATGCCTACTCTATTCCACTGGTTACTGAGCTATTCGATCGACTGAAAGGATCTAAGGTATTCACTAAGCTCGAACTGTGAGGGGCTTATAATTTGGTATGGATAAAGGAGGGCCATGAATGGAAAACCGCATTTAACACCAGGAGCAGGCATTACAAATACCTAGTATTGCCCTTCGGTCTCTGCAATGCTCTTGCAGTTTTCCAAGAATTCTTGAATGATGTCCTTCGGGACATGCTCCAACAGTGTGTGGTGGTATACTTAGGCGACATTCTGATCCATTCCTCCTTCATGGAAAGCCACCACGCAGATGTAAACCGAGTTCTGCAAAGATTAAGAGAAAATAACCTATTTTTCAAATTAGAGAAGTGTGAGTTCCACCACAAACAGGTCACCATCTTGGGGTGCGTAATTTCAGAGGTCAGTTTCGCTATTGATCCTGAGAAACTCTCGGCTGTTCTCGAGTGGCCACAACCCGTAGGCCTCTGCTCCCTTCAACGTTTCCTCTGGTTTACAAACTACTATAGGAAATTTATCCACATTTTTTCCTTTATTGTAAAACCCCTTACCGACATGACCAAAAAAGATGGTAACTCCACTCACTGGTCCCCGGGCATTTGAGTCACTAAAAGCTGCTTTTGCTGCAGCACCTTTTTGGCACACCCGAAACCCGAGCTTCCATTCATACTTGAGGTTGATGCGTCTGAGACAGGAGTAGGAGCCCTCCTGTCTCAACATCCTACTCCTGAGAGCCATTTGCACCCGTGTGGGTATTTCTCGAAGAAGCTAAGTCCTGCGGAGTGCAATTATGAGATTGGTGACCGTGAGCTTCTGGCGATAATACTGGCTCTTAAAGAATGGAGGCATTTGCCAGAGAGAACTTCCATGCCAGTCCTTATCCTCACGGATCATAAAAACCTTACCTACTTGTCTGAAGCTAAGAGCTTGTCTCCAAGGCAGGCCAAATGGGCCTTATTTTAGTCTCGTTTTAATTATGTGGACTGGTACCTGCAAGGTACAAGAATGTCTGGACTTATGCCCTATCCAGACAGTTCTCGGGCACTAAAGAGGAGAGTCCTCCTAGTCCTATTATTCCTCAGGACAAAGTACTGGCCACCATATGTACCAGCATAACATCTCCCCTTGGGGAGAAAATACAGGCCGCCCAAGTAGATGCACCTGCTGAGACTCCCTCTGGGCGCTGTTTTGTACCTATTAACCTCCGTACTAAGGTACTTTCTACCTACCAGGTCATCCCAGAAAGAACCAGCTTCTCTGGTCGGTTTCCCATCTCTTCTGGTGGCCAGAATTTAGCAAAGATATTGCTGCCTTTGTCGCTGCCTGTCCAGTCTGCACAAAGACTAAATCGCCCCGTCACCTTCCAGTGGGCCTTCTCCAACCTATACCCAATGAGGAGAGGCCATGGTCACATCTTGCCATGGACTTCATTGTCGCCCTTCCTTTGTCTAATGGTAACACAGTCATCCTCATGGTTGTTGACCGTTTCTCTAAGATGATTCATTGCATACCATTCAAAAAACTCCCATCCGCAAAAGAGTTGGCTACAGTTTTTATCAAAGAGGTCTACTGGCTACACAGGGTTCTTAAAGGGATAGTAATACTTCATTTTAACTTTATTTTATTTTGTAGGCATTAAAAAAACATGAAGAATGATATAAGTCTTATCTCTGAAACCTTTATGGTTTAAGAGATATTCACAAACAAAGTATCCCCCCCCTGTTCAACCAGATAAGAAGGGAGATGCCCAGGTAGACTGCAGAGAGGGACAATCTTCAATTAAGATAATGGAAAAAGCTGAAAAACTTTTCAAGGGGGGAAGGGCTTTCATTGTTTTCATACAAAGAAAATTGTCCCCTTCTGTTATCTGTACTGTCATACAACCTGATCCACATCTGAGAAGAGATGGCTTACACTAGGAAAAAGGGGCGGGGAGGGGAACTTTGCTTGTGAATATCTCATAAACCATAAAGGTTTGAGAGATAAGACTTAGATCATTCTTCATGTTTTTTTAATGCCTACAAAATAAAATAAAGTTAAAACGAAGTGTTACTATCCCTTTAAAGTCATAGTTTACGATCAGGGTAGCCAGTTTGTCTTGAAATTCTGGAGGGCCTTCTGTGTGCAACTAGGTATACAATTTTCCTTCTCCTCTGCCTATCACCCACAATCTAATGGGGCAGCAGATAGGGGTAATCAGACCTTGGAGCAATTCCTGAGGTGTTACATCTCAGACCATCAGATAGATTGGTCGGACCTGCTACCTTGGGCAGAGTTTGCTCATAACAGTGCTGTCTCTGCTTCTACCCGGCTCTCCCCTTTCATGGTGAATTATGGGTATCAACCCTCCATGATTCCAGATTTGTTGCGATGCTCACAGCATGCTCCAGGCCAATCTGCTCCCATTCTGCCTATTGATTCTGCTGTCTGAGCTATTCTAGTGCTCTGCTATACACTGCTGCTGTCTTCTGAGTTTCTGGCTCAGGCTGAATCAGCTGACCTCTCAAATTACTCACCTGACTGTTATCAGCCAACCCTCCCAGGGTATGTATAGCAGCTTGGCTGACTTGCTCATTGTCCTTGTGTTTGTTTGCTGACCTGGTGCTGCTGTAGATTTTACTGTGCTCCTGTTTGCTGTGCTCCTGACCCTTGGCTTGTTCCTGACATCACAGACTTCTGGTTTCCTGACTCTGGCTCAGCTGAATACCTGTTTTGGTTCCTGACCCTGGCGTGTCTTTTGGTTTATGCTCATGGATCATGCTTCTGTTTTTGCTTCATTAATAAAGGTGTATTGCATTTTACATATTTGTGTCCTGTCTGGTTCCTGGTCCCTAACAAGACCCTTTATTGAAAGGAGCCATATCTGCAATCCGCAGATTAGTTTATCGCAGACCAATACACAAGAATGTTTTGGCACCTAGCCTCTTTCAGAGAAAGGAACTGTCAAGTAACATACATCAGGGTGGATTAAAAACTAGTCTGAGGGGATCCTTTAGATATGGAAAAAATAGGTGTTTGACGTGTCCTTTTATACGACACAGGGTTAAGAGTTATAAATCTTTCCAAACTTCAGAGGTTTTTGAATTTAAGAGTTTCATCAGTCGTGGTTCTAGTTATGTTGTCTATTTCTTGTATTACGAATGAGGTCTACAATATGCCAGCTGAACCACTCAACACTTGCGTACAGGATTTTGACAACATAAAGGAACATAGAAAAGGGTTTTGAAGCACACAGTGTGTATATCAACACTTTTTGGATGTACATTATAAGAATAATTCTTGTTTGAGACTAATTCCCATAGAAATTATAGAGGAAAAGGCTAATTACAGAATATGGTCTCTTACCAATATAGAAGCATATTGGATATATTGCTTATCCACCCTTACTCGATTTGGCTTAAATGAACATTTGTAATATCACATCAGAGCACCCCACTCCAGATCAAAATGGTTGGCCAGTCTCTACTGCACATGAATGCATCGTTCTGGCAGTCTCTACTGTACATGTGCTGTTGTGCACACAAGGAGCTTCTCAGCCTAGCAATTTATATTATACAGATCTATATACATTTTTTTCTCACCAGTTTCAGATTAGTATATATTTAGGAACTATTCACTCTGTGCATATTAGCACAGTTAGTATAATTTATTTATATCTATTAGATAAATAAATACATTAAAAAAAAAAAAAAAAAATATATATATATATATATATATATATATCTATTTCACACTCACACTTTGTCACACTTATGCATATCCTATTTGAATTTTTACACTAATTTATGACACTGATCACTTTTTAAAATTGATTCAGATAATATATATTAGACAAATTCAAATTATTTGTAGTATTCAGTTTACATCCTATAAGCTTAATATAAAAAAAATGTAATTTATGACACACTCAGACCACTTTCTTCTAGTTATTAATCCAAACAATAACACATATTCAGGCACATACAAATTACCTTTTTAGAATCAACTAGCAAAAGGGGCCCACCGTTGCCCATGGTGATTAAGGGCTCGATCCAAATCTTGGAGTTAAAAATGCCGGTAGGGCAAAATGAATACTGACTGACAAGAATATGTCTTGGTCGGTATTCAAATGTCCTACCGGCATTAAGCACAACGGACAATAGGCCACAAAAATGGTCTTGTGGCCAAACATCCGTTTTGTGCGTTAAGTTCCCACAATGCCACTAAATACCGGCAGTTTTGGAAACTTCAAAGGAAAAAAAACTAACGATTGGTGCCTGACATACTGTCAAGCACTGATCGTTACCTAATCTGTGTTACACTTACCTGTCATCCACTGTCTGTCTCCTGCTATCTTCACTCTTTATTGTCTTCTATCTCCTGTCTTCTTTCTGTTAAAAAAAAAAAAAATACAGACAAGTATAACTCCAATGTATAAATATCCAGCACGCTAATGCATAGTTTAACTCATTGAGTGCCAGGGGGTACGCAACTCATTGCAAAGCACAAAAGGGTTAAAGTATGCAGCAGTGTGACAGGTTTGTAATATAAAAATGCCCCCATGCATAGTAAATTTGTCCAAGTTAAGCCAAGTAAATTGTATTGCCATAATAAAACGTCCCAAAAATATACATATCTTTTAGAATTCTAATTGCTGTCTCCGCCGCTGTGTGCGGCCTCTGAGGCGGCGGAGGAGACAGAATCATGTGCCACAGTGCCCCCTCTTCATCTGCACAGGCCGATGCCCCTTCTGCTCTGAGGGAATTGGAATTGAGAGACTGCCCCTTATATATGGGCAGTCTTACTTCCAATTCTCTCACAACCATTGGCTGGGATGTGCTTACGCACCTCCCAGCCAATCAGTTTAAAGCACAGCCGCTCAAAGCTGATTGGCTGGGAGGTGCGTAAGAATACCTCAGCCAATGGCTGTGAGAGAACTGGAAGTAAGACTGCCCACATGTATCTATATTCCAATTCTCTCAGAGCGGAACGAGTATCGGCCCGTGCAGATGAGGAGGGAGGCACTGTGGTGCATGATTCTGTCTCCACCTCCGCCTCAGCAGCCGCACACAGCGACGGAGAATGCAATTAGAATTCTAAAAGATATGTATATTTTTGGGACGTTTTATTATGGCAATACGATTTACTTGGCTTAACTTGGACAAACTTACTATGCATGGGGGCAGTTTTAGATTACAAACCCGTCACACTACTGCATAATTTAACCCTTTTGAGCCTCAGGGAGTTATGGAACGCATTGCTTTTCAATGTGTTGCTTACCCCTCTGGCACTCAAGGGGTTAAACTATGTATAAGTGTGCCTGATATTTATGCATTGGAGTTATACTTGTCGGGTTTTTATTTTACAGAAAGAAGACAGAAGAGAAGTGAAGATAGAAGAAAAGGTGAAATTTACTCACCGATATTTGTGTTTCCTCTGTGTCCTTCCACGGCACTGTGGGCTTTGGCTCCGCCTTCCAGCTGGGTAGGACCAATCTTTAAATTTTGTTTGCTACCTCTCCTCTGCAGTTATACCGTTTGACCAAGCTGAAAGATACGAGAGGTTAGAGATAGCCAGTCCATTATGTAATAATCACGTTGTCATATTTAAAAAGGCAAAGGAATCGATACTGATACCATAATACTCTAGGGTGGGTTGCCGTGGAAGGACACAGAGGAAACACAAATATCGGTGAGTAAATTTCACCTTTCCTCTGTGTCCAATCCACGGCACTGTGGGACTTACCAGAGCAGTACCCCACATAGGGATGGGTAGCCCAGTATTTAGAGTTGGATGGCTGCTTCAAGCACCTTTCGCCCGAATTTAGCGTCTGCAGATGCTTGTATGTCCAGCTTGTAATGCTTGATGAATGTGGAAACTGAAGCCCAGGTTGCGGCCTTACAAATTTCCTCTGGAGAAGCTGCCGCTTTAAGGGCCCAAGAAGTTGACATGGCCCTGGTTGAATGGGCTTTCAGACCTTTTGGTGGATCCTGATTTGCCGTCTCATATGACAGGGAAATACAGTCTCTTATCCACCTTGCTATAGAGGCTTTGGATGCTGCCGATCCTTTAAATTGTCCTCCAAAATGGACCAGCAGAGAATCTGTTTTACGGAAGTCTTTAGTCCTAGAGAGGTATATTTGCAGACACCTGACTAGGTCTAGGTTGTGCAGGCGTTTTTCCAGTTCGTGTTCTGGATGGGGACAGAAGGATGGCAATACTATATCTTGATTAAGATGAAATTGTGAAACCACTTTTGAGCGAAAAGATGGTTTTGGTCGCAATACCACCTTATCCTGATGGAATGAAATAAAGGGCGATACCGCCATCAGGGCTTGCAGTTCACTCACCCTCCTTGCTGACGTAACTGCAATGAGAAATGCTGTCTTTAAAGTTAAATGTTTAATAGACACTTCTAGCAGGGGTTCAAACCATGGATGTGAAGCCAACTGCTGTAAAACTAGATTTAGATCCCATGGGGGGATGGTGTCTCTAATTGTTGGTTTAATTTTCGATATAGATGTTAGATAACGTCTTACAAGGTAATTATCAGCAAACGGAGTGGCAAATATAGCTGACAATGCTGACAGTTGTACCTTTAATGATGATGGTTTTAAACCTTTTTGAAATCCATCTTGTAAGAAGTCCAGAATTTTCATAGGAGATATGGAGGATCTGTTAAGTTGATGTCTCTTACACCAGTTGTGAAAAATTGACCACACTCTGTAGTATATTTTTGTGGTTGATGCTTTCCTCCCTTTAAGCATAGTATCTATTACTTCCTCTGAGGTTCCTTGTAAATTCAGAGACTGCCGCTCAGCCTCCAGGCCCAGAGCTGGAAGAATGCCGGGTTTGGATGCTGAATGGGACCCTGTAACAGCAGGTCTGGGATGACTGGAAGAGGTAGAGGGGTTTTGCAGGACATCCTTAGTAGGTCTGGAAACCATGCTTTCCTTGGCCAGTGGGGAGCAATCAGAATTACTTCTGCTTTGTCTTTTTTGATCTTTCTGATGACCTCGTTCATCAGAGGAAGAGGTGGAAACAGGTATGCCAGTTTGAAGTGCCATGAGGTTTGTAGGGCATCTTGTCCTAATGCCTGAGGTTCCTGCCACCTGGATATGTACCTTGCGCATTTTTTGTTGTGACTTGTGGCCATGAGGTCCACCTCTGGGGGACCCATGTTCCTTACCACAAGTTGAAAAATTTCTGAGTTCAACTCCCATTCTCCTGGGTTGATGGGATGTCTGCTTAGATAATCCGCCTGAGTATTCAGCTGACCTGACAGAAATGAGGCCGTGAGGGACTGTAGATTCTGTTCCGCCCACCGCAGGATTTTGATTGCTAGACAATTCAATTGGATGCTGCGGGTACCTCCCTGGTTCATTATATACTGAACTGTAGTGGAGTTGTCCGATCTGATCCTTACCGGTTGTTGTTGAAGTTCTTGACTGAAGTGTTGTAACGTGTTCCATACTGCCTTCAGTTCTAATACATTGATATGTAGTACCTTCTCCTGGGTGTTCCATATCCCTTGGATTGTCTTGTTCTTCCAAACTCCTCCCCATCCCAATTTGCTGGCATCCGTATGGATGATCTGCCAATCTGGTTCTGTCAATGTTCTGCTTTTCGCTAGATTTGCAGGCTGTGTCCACCAGTGTAGTTCCCTTCTGACCTGTTTGGAGATTGGAATGATCTGGTGGTAATTTGTAGGTTGCTTTTTGTAATATCTCAGGTAATGCATCTGGGTCATTCGAGCATGGGTTCGGGACCAGGGGATTACTTGGTAGGTAGATGTAAGGTGCCCCAGGAGTCTGGAGAATTCTTTTGCTGATCTTTCTTTTCTCTGAAGAAATGTGCTGACCTGACTGTGTATCTTCTGTTGACGTTCCGAAGATAGATATGCTAGTCCCAGTTGGGTATTGAATCTTATCCCTAGGAATAGTAGGTTTTGTGAGGGTACCAGCGAACTCTTGCGGTGGTTTAGAAGCCATCCTAGCTTCTGTATTTGAGTCAGGCATGTTCTTGTACTGTTCACAGACATCTGTAGGGATGTTTCTAGAATTAAGATGTCGTCCAGATATGAAATGACTTTGAGTAAGTGTTGTTTTCTTAGAAATGCCATGACGTTGGACATAATTTTTGTGAAGATCCGTGGGGCCGATGCCAGTCCGAATGGTAATGCCCTGTATTGGTAGTGCTTTCCGAAGATGTGGAACCTGAGGAATTTCCGATGTTGTTGTCTTATCGGCACATGGTAGTATGCGTCTTGAAGGTCTATGCGTGTCAAGAAGGCGCCTTGTTGTATCAATTTCATTGTGGATGATACAGTTTCCATCTTGAAATGTTGTAAGCGAAGGAAAGAATTGAGGTCTTTCAGATCCAAAATGAGGCGCAGTTCCGCTGTAGGCTTTAAAGTATAGAAAAGAATCGAATAGAAGCCTCTGAACCTTTGATGAGAAGGAACTTCCTCTATCACATTGTTGAACATCAGGGACTGTAAAGCCCGCTGCATCTTCGGAATCATACTCTTTTGTTGTATTTTGGAGTCCCGAAATTGATGTTGAGGAGGGGCAGTTTTGAATTCCAGTAGATACCCCTTCTGGATAATTTCCCATACCCATTTGTCTGGATGAATGTGAGCCCAGGCCAAATGGAATTCCTCCAGCCTGCCCCCTACTGGAGGAGAAGGGGGGAGACTGGCTTCATTGAGGGACTTGTCCGCGCCGCTGGAAATCTCTACGATTTCCAGGCCTCTGTCCGATCTGTGAACCTCTTTTCCTTTGATCGTAGCCTCTTCCTGGCTTATAACTTCGAGCCTCTCGAAAGGATTGTTTCCTGTACTGCCCTGAACGCGGTGGAGATCTTCTAGCCTTCTTATCTTGTGGTAGAAACTGGCTCTTCCCTCCAGATGATCGTTTAATTATTTCTTCCAGCTGATCTCCAAATAACTTAGCACCTGAAAAGGGAAGGGAGACCAACTTGTTTTTGGAGGAAGGGTCAGCTTCCCATGCTTTAACCCACATGGCGCGTCTGGCAGTAACCGAGAGAGATGAGGTTCTTGCAAGCAAACGAATATTATCCAATGAGGCGTCACATGAATAATTAATAGCATCTTTAATGATGGCTAATTCTTTGATCAGACGAGCTCTAGAGACTGACGATTCTATCTTCTCTTCTAGATCTGTGACCCAAATCCTTAGGGTCCTAAAGGTAGATGCTAGGGCCGTAGCGGTCTTAAGGTTTTGGCCAATAGTGGCAAATTGTTTCTTCAGTACACTATCTGCCTTCTTCTCCATAGGGTCTTTCAATGTAGTACCGTCCTCCAGGAGAATAGTGGTTCGTCTTGAGGTTTGGGCAATTGCTGCATCTACCTTTGGTGGAGTATACCAATTTGAGGTTTCTTCTTCTGGAAAGGGGTACATCCGATGGAATCTTTTGGATATGGCCCCTCTTTTCTCGGTCTGCTTCCATTCACTAGTAATAATGTCTTGAATTGAGCTGTGTATAGGAAATTGTGGGACTGTCTTCTTATATCCCACGAATGCGGCATCCATCACATTTAAATCTTTTTGGACCTCCTCCAATCCCAGCGTCTTTCTCAGGGTTTTGATAAGATGATCCATTTTGTCAGTGCTAAAGCTACCCGCTTCCTCCACTAGCTCACCTTCTTCCGCTGAAGAAGCTGCTGACTCTAGATCAATATACGTGTCATCATAGTCATCCTGGACCCCAGATGGACCTTCCTCTGGATCTGAAGTTCTAGGGCGCTTCCTTGCGGTTTCCTGCATTGAGGTGAATGTATCCTGCATGGAGGTCTTCATCCAGGATAAGAAGTCCTGGAACTGCAGTGGTACATTCCCCCCTGCTGCTTGTTGTAGACATGCAGAACATAGTTTTGCTGGGTCAGTAACAGGTAGAGTATTGTTACAACCAGCACAGGGTTTCTCCTTTGGTGCTGCTTTTTCATCTTTAGCAGATTCAGGATTTTTAACTTTGTCAGACTTAGTCTCTTTAGATGCTGACATGACTGCACAGGTCAGAGCTGGCTTAAGTACTGAGGCACACTATATGAGCTCGCTGAGGAAGAACAGGCTATATATATATACATATGTAAGAGTTACATACCTGGGTTTCGTTCAGAAGCCTCTTCTTATGCATGCTTGTCAACCGGAAGTGTGTTTTGTCGGCGTGCGTTCCACTCTGGAACGCGTCCTGGGACACTTCCTGCTTCCGTTCTATCCGCTTCCCTAATAGGCTGAGAGCGGGCGCGTGCGCGCGCTATTCAACCTAGAGAGCCACATTGAGAAGCCGCATATGGGAAGTGGCGTTTCGCCGTGCGAGCAGCCAGTTTCCCTGTTGATCTGGGTGCCGTCTGCCAGATCAGTCCTCCGGTACGTGCAAGCTCCGTTTTCGTTCCTTGTATCGAATCCTAATTTTTTTCTTTTGTTGTGAGAGCGGGAGGCTTAGCCTCCGTCCTCCAGCTGGGTAGGACCAAAATAACTGCAGAGGAGAGGTAGCAAACAAAATTTAAAGATTGGTCCTACCCAGCTGGAAGGCGGAGCCAAAGCCCACAGTGCCGTGGATTGGACACAGAGGAAAGAAAGAAGTACAGAAGAGGACCGGGATGCTGAGGACTCCACTGGACATCAGAATTAATGGCAAGTGTTACTTATAATGTGATGTTTTAGTCGGGTTAACCCTATGCATGCCGGTGGGGTAATTATACCCCACTGGCACTCAAAGGGTTAATTCTACTAACGACTGACACATTTTTCATACTTTGGATATATTGATATGGAGCTTAGAGCCCCATATCAATACATCCACTGAGGACTTAGGTTTTTTTTTTTTTTTCTACTTTTTTTTCATTCAAGTTTCTGCGTTGGCTGTTTAAAGAGCCGATAAGGGACTCAAGTAAAAAAAAAAAAAAAATAGGTCTTAACTTTCCTGCTATAACTTGAGTGCCTTATCGGCTTTTCATGGCGAACACAGTCATTTGAATTGATATTTACAGTGTTTTCATCATTTTCAATGGATGAAAACACCTCTTAACTATATCACACGACGGCTCTTATTTTTGCAAGTATTTTTTCACAGCACAGACATTTGCATAGCTTACTGCAGGGCTCAAAATATCCACTCACCACTAGCCAGTGGCAAGTGAAAATTTAGCCCTGGCGAGTAGAAATTCAACCCTGGTGGGTATATTATGGCTTGCAGTGGCAAGTAATTTTTCAGGCCTGGCTAGTAGTAAAGGACTTCAAATTTTAAGCCCTGGCTTACTGTGCTTGAAAAAATGCCGTTGGCAGAAAAAAACAGCTGTCTCCAACATTTGGATCGAGCCCTAAGTCCTTTTAGTGCTTCAGGGGTATTTAACGCATTGCTTGACAATGGTTTATGTACTTTTGCAGCAGTGAAAGGGTTCAGTGTTTGAGCGGCAAACTGGTATCCATACAGAGGAATGTGTTGGATACCTGTTTGGCACAGAAGGAGTTTAATGAAAACAAAGGAAATGAGCAATATGTTGGGTTCCTTCAGTGGCAAAGAGGCATCCAACACATTAAACTGCATGGATACCTCTTTGGCTGTCAAATACTTAACCCTTTTACTCCTGCAAATGTAGGCAAAACATTGTCACTTATTGTGTTCAATAACCCTGAAGCATTCACAGGACTGAATCCTCATGCCAACATCGTGCCCCTTTTGCTAGTATCTTATACAAATGCTACTTTCCAGTGTTGTTTTTTTTTTTTTTGGCTTTTCTCATTGTTTTCTGTATCATAAGTGATTATAAAGGGTTTACCCCACTTTAAATATAAATATGGCAAGGTTTGATTTCCCTGATATTAGATTATCACTAAGTATGGGGGTAGAGGGGGAAACTTTCACTTAGTATCATGCTCAGCTACTAAAATGTATATATATAACCTTTAGCATGTTGTCATAAATATATAAAATTAGCTTGATAAACATCATGCATAATTAACTCCTGTACACCACATAGAGCTTCCACAATCTCAGCTCCATGCAGCCACAAACGATTAATTTTTCTTCACATAAGGATGACGTCTGATTGCGTGATTTATCGCAGCGGGTGTTTGGAACTATTTACTGGTGGCGGGTGAATTACAAACTTCATCTCTCTAGCATTCATGATGTTAATCCATAATTTCTGATTGCATAGGGAGAACTCGAGTCATTAATGCTCTCTGGCCCTTTGTCAGTATGTAGCCTATCACATTCACCAACATAGCAGGTGAATGATGCCTAATCTTCTAATTTGGGACGCATGGTACCAGTAGACCACCATGAGAAGTATACTGAAAATTGGCAAACTATATGTTGAATAAGAGGCATGGAATGCATGCATATTGTTCTCATAGGTAAGTGAATGGGAAGAGGCGGGTCATGAATGTGTACAGAGCAGCTAATCGTACACATGTGCACATGGAGGAATAAGATTTAATTTAGTGATTCACTTTGTTAATGTACAATAGACCTCCCCTAGAACGTAATTATTGGGAAAAAGAAGAAACCCTCTGTGATAGAAGGGAGAAGAGACAAACAGCCCCGGTGAGCACACAGCTGTGACTGCTCAGATCCTGAAGAGACAAAGGCATAGCTTAAGAGATGGGAGGGATGAGGGAGGAATGCTGGTGTATGTTTGGCCCTAAGACTGTGCTGTGGGTGGGTAGATGTTACGGTTTTCAGACATTTCAGACAGAGGGTATGGTAAAATGCAGTTTTATTAAATAAATAAATGAACAATATTGCCCTCTACAGGCACACAGGGTAAACAAGAACAAATGTCTAGACCCTTACAGGCCAGTATACTGAGAACAGGCAGAGTAGAATATATGTACAAGAAATATATACTAGGACTGGTAACCCAAACAGGAACACATGATAGTTAACTCAGTCCTCATCAGTCTTTGTTGTGGTGTAGGCACGCCCAAGGTGTAGCTGAAGCTTGTATAAGTACGAGGAGTCAAAACCAAGTCTGTAGGAGAGCACTCGACTTGCACGACAGAACTGACCCAGAACGCTAGAGCAATAATGGATAGCCCCCACGGGCGTAACAAGTGCCACCAGTATTTGGGAACTGTGAGTTGTTAGCCCCCACGGGAGTAAACTGGACACTACAAGCTGCGAGAGCAAGGATCTACCCCCCTCGGGCATAAACGGAAGCCAATAGCTAGTGCCAGGTAGCCCCCACGGGCGTATAACTACTCCACCAGTGCAAGTGCGTGGGCGATATGACCACCGGTATGGTACCGCAACAACTACTCTGCATAGATGGACTATGAGCCGCCGTCTCTCAGGCCCAAGCGGCCGGCTCAGCAGTAGTAGCGTAGCACTGAACGGGTTAACAAGGCACTTGGTAGGAGGTGAGGCACAGCAAGGAATCTGCTCAGCAATTGGAATCGCCCTGATAATCGCTCTGCAAGCTTAAGGAGACTCAGCAGTAGTATAGCTCAGTAGCGTTTGACAGTGAACAGTGACTCAAGGGTTAAGGTCAGTCTCGAGCACGAGCGCGACTCCAGGAGTAAGAATGTCGCCCAGTAGTCAGCAGCAGGAACGTAGATAGACTGGAACCGGGAACTGTGGAGAATCGTAGAAGCCGGATAAGCATCAAGCAGGAACGTCAGCCAGGCCGGGTTGGATACCAGAGCGGGTTCGTAGACAAGCCGGATCAGCAACAAGCAGGAACGTCAGCCAGGCCGGGTCAGATACCAGAGTGGGTTCGCAGACAAGCCGGATCAGCAACGAGCAGGAACACAGGAGAGTCTCAAGCAGGCCTAGTCGGTACACGGAAATCAGGAACGCAGAGAACAGCAGCAAGGCTCAGGAACACCACGAAAGGGCACCAGACTGGTGCCAGCGGCCAGTATAAAAAGGGTAACCAGGGGCGGGTCAACACAGCTCAGCCAATCAGGGAGCAGCACAGCAAAGAGTGACACACAGGATCACGGGGACCATGATAGTAGAGCAGTGTGAGGTACCTGCAAGCCCAGAACATATTAGATAGACTGGAAAAGGCCTGACAGAGTAAGGAGCTAAAATAAGAGGGCCGTGAGGTACCAGTGGCCCAAACGCAGCCCCCAATGCTTTGTCAGGCCAGAAACGGCCCTTAAAGGGATAGTAATACTTTTTTTAATCTTTATTTTATTTTGTAGGCATTAAAAAAACATGAAGAACGATATAAGTCTTATCTCACAGTGGCTCCGTGGTTAGCACTGTTGCCTTGCAGCGCTGGGGTCCTGGGTTCAAATCCCACCAAGGACAACATCTGCAATGAGTTTGTATGTTCTCACTGTATTTGCGTGGGTTTCCTCCGGGTAGTCCGGTTTCCTCCCACACTCCAAAAAACATACTGATAGGTGAATTTAGATTGTGAGCCCCAATGGGGACAGGAACCAATATGAGTGTAAAGCGCTGTGGAATCTGTGTGCGCTATATAAATAAAGGATTATTATTATTATTATTATTTATCTCTCAAACCTTTATGGTTTAAGAGATATTCACAAGCAATGTACCCCCCCCCCCGTTCAGCCAGATCAGAAGGGAGGTGCCCAGGTAGACTGCAGAGAGGGACAATCTTCAATTAAGATAAGGGAAAAAGCTGAAAAACTTGTCAAGGGGGGAAGGGCTTTCATTGTTTTCATACAAAGAAGATTGTCCCCTGCTGTTATCTGTCTGGTCTTACAACCAGATTAACATCTGAGAAGAGATGGCTTACACTAGGTAAAAGGGGCGGGAGGGGAAACTTTGCTTGTGAATATCTCTTAAACCATAAAGGTTTGAGAGATAAGACTTATATCGTTCTTCATGTTTTTTTAATGCCTACAAAATAAAATAAAGATAAAATGAAGAATTACTATCCCTTTAAGACATGGAGTGTGGGACCAGGACAGGAAGATCTGTCAGTAAGGTTAACCCTTTGAATGCCAGCACTAGGCATTGAAAAGAAATGAGTTGCGATGCATTGTGTAATCCCTCTGGCAGACAAAGTGTTAAGAAGTGAGAATGATAAATGTTAGTAGGGAAATGATGTCATCTCAAGTCATTGAGTAGTGATGGCGGGTACAGGGAGCAGGGCTGAATGTAGGGTCTATTGGGCAGAGAGGCCATGTGTTTGTGTGTGTGCTGCATTTGTGTTATTGGATGTTTACTTTTTTTGCTGTTTGAGTGGGGCATGTGTGTATTAGGCTTTAGAGGTGTGTGGCAGCCATGTTTTTTTGTTCTTTTCAGCTGAATGTTGAGGGAGGGCCAACTCCTTGCCTTTGGCCCCTGCCTACTCCTATGAAAATCACGCTCACCTGTATCTCCTGGTAAGGCAGTATAGAGGACACATGAATATCTCCTATTTACTGCCTCCCCTGGATGTGTTTGTCCACCAAGGGGTGTGTGCTGCTGGAGACAGAGAATCTGGCACTTGGCCAGCCTTCTCCTTTTAGTAATACAGAAGACTACATATCAGAGTCTGTGTGGGAGGAGTATGTCTCACACAAGTATGTTCTAAGTACAGCTTCTACATTTGTGAGTACTTAAGTGTATTCAGTTTTTAGACGCAGAAGCAGAGATATTTCACCTTGCAGCACACTCACTATGTTTTGTTTTCTGATGCAATTGTGTATTCAAACAATGGCACCCCAGTAGGACTGAAGAGATGCCCTACTGGAGAACCCAGTAAGTACAGAAATTTTCCCCCAGACACCTCTTATTACTGAGGATGTAGCTTTTTGTTGCCGCTAATGTTTTTAACAGCAAATTGATAACATTTGTTTGAGGTATAGTGCATGATATTTGCAAAATCTGTAGTCCTAATTTTCATATCTATGATATAATATTTTGTTACACAAAACATAATTTACTTCAAAGGGGCCATCATAAAAGGCTGAACTTGTCATTAAAAAATATAGCTTCTGTATACATTCCTGAAAAGCTAGATTTCTCTATAAAATAAATAGATTTTGAGAAATGTACTTCTATGCTTTGACGATATGGGTAGCACACTTTATGTAAGGGGAGCGAGTAACTAAGGAGCGGCCCCCATGGAGTTGGGGGTCGTCTGTTTTGTTTTTTGAGCATTATTAAGCTTTTTGCTTTCATTAAGGTTTGTTTAAAATTCCCTTTTTGCTCTTCCCTCACTGGTAGCAGATTGGTTAAGTTAAGGTGATTTTTGTGCCAGGCAATCTGGGCACAAATAGCAGGTGCTACTGTAGCATCACTGAAGAGATCTTACCTCAGTCTGACAGGGGAAGTGGCTGAGCAGCTCCACTCCCTGTCAGGAATAATGATGTTATATATGTATATTATATATATATATATATATATATATATATATATATATATATATATATATATACACACACATATTTATATGTAGAAAGCAGGGCTGGCGCCACCCATAGGTGAGGCGCACATTGTGCAGGGGAGCAGTTGCAGAGAAGAGCTGCATGCAGCTCGGCTGCTGTGTGAAGAAGCCAGAGAGGCTCCACTCTGAAAAGAGCGAGCACCGCCTCCTAGAACATGCCAAGCCATGGTACCACAATACATTGTAGCTGAAGGTAACCTAACCGTATTACACTTACAGGATTCGTTCCAGTGACAGAGGGAAGGAGGGAGGGGGGAAAAGAGAGGGAAGAAGGATGGCACTGCACCTCTAGCTGTCGATGTTATGTCTGTAGCTCGTAAATGGCGGTGTGTAACAAGACACTATACACCTAACCAAAGGGAGAGAAGGGACTGCCCTGCAGAGGGGGGGAGCATACCAGGGTAACAGGGCAGCACGGAAGATGTCTGGGAATCCCATTCCCAATTTTGTGACTGAATGCAGAGATTTAAGGAGGGCATCGGAGGGGAGAAACAAGGGGGAGGCAAAATTAAACACCTGACTGTTCTTTCAGACAAATAAATATTATGTGTGGTACATGATTACCTGGTTATCATGCATATTGTATATGCCAGTGGTGGACCATTGTCAACTTGAGGCCCCCAGTTGTTGAGGACTACAGCTGGGAATTGTAGCCCTCGACAGTTGGAATACTTCTGTATGATACAGGGAGAGACACAAACACAAACTCATACGCATTGAGATAAGCACACAAACACACATTCTAACACACTGATACACATACTGATAAACATATAGAGAAACACACAATCACACACTGATACCCCTACAGAGACTCACACACAATGACACACTTATACACATATAGGAAACACACAGACACTTATACACATACAGGGAACTCACATACATTGACACTTATACATGTATAGGGATCTCACACACACACTGCGGGGCATAAAGGGGCGGAGCCAAGGGGGCAGCAAAATTAGGTTTTGCCTAGGGTGGCAAAAATCCTTGCACCAGCCCTGGTAGAAAGTGATGAGATGCACTGGTTGTGTAGTAACAATTAAACCTGGGTGCTCATCAAATAAGAGGATACATACAGTTTATTGAAGGAGAGACGGCACTCGCCGGGATGATTTGCTCAAGGAACAAGCGCTGTTTATTTCTCATACTCGTTAGCTTGAGGTAACGTAGTCACTCCCACCAGTCTTGTCGATCCAGCCTGTGTCCACCCCTTCTATAGCACATGACCTGAATGTTCTGGAAGGCTAGTGCATGCCTTGTCACATGCTTTAGAAAGGGCGGACACAGGTAAGGAGTATGACATGTGCAGTTCATCTCCCCCGGTCTTGATGTCTCTGGGTAAGATTTTGCTTTACTGTTTATGCCTAACCTACAAACTTATTTCAAAAAAGGATTACACAACATTTAATATATTAAAGCGGAACTTTCATCCACTATAAAGTCGCCCTGCAATAATTAAGCATGTAGCGACTAGCTTTATAATATATAATATATATATATATATATATTTTTTTTTTTTTTTTTTTTTTTTTTTTTTTTTTTTTTTTTTCGGAAACTGACTGCCAGGCAGGGGTCAAGGCCTGGGAAAAAACCCAAGATCCACCCCCCGCCCAAAATAAATATGTATGGCTTAAGTCAAGTGTTTCTCTCTCTATATGTGTGTGTGTGTATCATTGCATGTATGAGTGTGTCTATCTCACTCTATGTATGTCAGTGCATGTGTGTGGGAGTTTCTGTGTCTGTGTATATCTGTTGCATGTGTCTTTGTCTCTATCACTGTTGCATGTATGCACACACATTGCCCCCCATCATCTCCACATTGCCCTCACATTTCCTCATCTTCTCCAACTTGCCTCCCATCGTCTCCACATTGCCCTCACATTTTCCCCCATCAGCTCCAAACTGCCCCCATCATCTCCACATTGCCCTCATGTTTCCCCCCATCGGCTCCACTTTGCCTCCACCAGCTCCACTTTGCCCCCCATTAGCTCCACTTTCCTCCATCAGCTCCAGCTTGCCCACCATCAGCTCCAACTTGTCCCCCACCAGCTCCAAATTACCCCCATCAGCTCCACTTTGCCTCCATCAGCTCCACTTTGCCCCCATCAGCTCCACTTTGCCCCCATCAGCTCCACATTGCCCCATGTGTTCGTTTCCTACCTCCCTGGTGGTCCAGCGGCCTGGCAGGAGAGGTCTGTGCCTCCTTTGGTACAGACATGTAGCTGCTGGAGCTCCCGCATGGTCTTCTTTTCAGTAATGCAGAGCGCTGAGAGATGATGTCATCTCCCAGCGCGCTCTGCATTACTAAAGAGCCGACAGTGACAAGGGAGCTCACTGAGTTGTGGTGCCGGGCGGGGGGAGTCCTGCTAGCAGCAATGGCTTTCCTGCTCTGGAAAATGTACAGGAACGCCATTCCCACGTGTTCCTGCAGGACTTGAGTCCTGCGGCCAGGTTAGTGCAGTCTGTGTGCCTGCGCCCACAGTCCCTTCCAGTTACCTTATGGTAACTGCAATGCTTCTCAGTGGAGACCGGGACTGACAGAGAAGGCGTGCAGACAAGATGTCTGCGCTGATGCCTGGCTTCTGGTCTCCTAAAATAAAGGATTTCTTTATAATCGGATACACTTGACAGGTAATATATATATTTTAAAGCTAGTTGCTACCTGCTTAAGTATTGCAGGGTGACTTTACAGCGGATGAGACCAAATTTTGTTGGGACAATAGTTGCGCTTTATATGTGGCATCAAGTAGTAGAATAAGTCTAGGTTGACCACATGTCCATGATTGCCCAGGACAGTCCATAATTTTAAAATGTGTCCCTTGTTCTTGGGAGCCCCCTTCAGAGACAATACAAAGTTCCAGAATGAAGACTTCAAGGCACAGCACTGCCCATTGCCTATTGTGACAACAGGGCTCCAGACAAAGATCTAAACACTAGAGACAGAACTGAGATTTGATCCTGACATTAAACATGAGCTGTTGTGCAGTTTTGCTGTAGTGTAATGCTAGTGTAAGGCTTTGGGAGTGATGTGCATTTTATTGTAACCTGAAACAGGCATCACTTTCTGTCACAGCAGTATTTAGAACTCTTTGATGTGCCACACAAAAAGCAGGCTGCACCCTGATGTCTAGTGATATATAATGTCCCCTCCCCTAAAGCTGAGGATATGTATTCTGACGCTCTCATCTCGACAGTGGACACGTATTCTGCTGCTCTCGTCTCAACAGTGTCCTTGAATGGCAGAATGGAAATGTGTTCACCCTAATTATAAGTCTCAATGTTAGAGATTTTGTATGGAAGTTGAAACTCATCCTTGTGTAATGAAATAAACAACTCTTGTTACTTGAGCAAATCATTCCTGCGAGTGCCGTCTCTCCTTCAATAAACTGTATGTGTATATATTAAAGTGAAAAGTTCGGTTAAAACATGGTAGTTCCTGGCTGGTAGAGCACAGATTGAGTTTATGTGGTTTAAAGGGATAGTAATACTTAAGTATTACTAATCCCTATAGCAAAGTACTACTAAAAAAAAAAACTTATTGCCCCAGTGTCATCTCTCAAACCTTTATGGTTTGAGAGATGATCGCTTCTAAAGTTGCCCTCTCCCTCCCCCTTCCCCGTAGTCAGCGCTGTAGCTGACTGCAGGGAAGAAAGTCGTATGACTTTCAGGCGGCTCTCCAGCACAGCCTGATCGCGTTACTAAAAAAGAAAACTTTCACTGAAATGGTCTTCTACGTGTGCTTGGTTTGCAAGCACACGTAGAAGACTGTTTTAGTGAAAGTTTTTTTTTTTAATTAACGCGATTGCTGCTGTGCTGCAGAGCCGCCTGATGATCTATGACCCGATTTCCCTGCAGTCAGCTAGAATGCTGACTACGGGGAAGGGGGAGGTAGAGGGCAACTTAAGAAGCACTCATCTCTCAAACCATAAAGGTTTGAGAGATGACACTGGGGACAATACTTTTTTTTTTTAGTAGTATTTTAATATAGGGATTAGTAATACTTAAGTATTACTATCCCTTTAAAGGGTTAGTAATGCCCAAAATAAAGCTGATGCTATATGTTAGATTGTACAAAAATAATGTATTTGGAAAAAGTCATATCTCTCAAAACCCTTCTCCTGACGTCAGCTGTAAGCAGACAGCAGGAGTTCCTGGTCCTGGGACCGACAGGCAGTGCTTCAGCAGAGCCACAATAGCGCGATTAAAAAAAAAATACTTCTTTGGAACGGTCTACAAAGTGTGCCTGGTTTGCAAACACTTTTTAGACCGTTCCAAAGAAGTACTTATTTTTAAATTGCGCTATTGCGGCTCTGCTGAAGAGCCTCCTCAACCAACGGATCTTCTTCTGTCAGCTTTAAAGCTGACATCAGGAGAAGGGGGTCTTTAGTGGAGGATATCTCTCAAACCATAAAGGTTTGACTTTTTCCAAATACATTATTTTTGTAAAATCTAACATATAGCATCAACTTTATTTTTGGCATTACTAACACTTAAGTTTAACCCTTTAAGGACCCTTGACGGTCCTGGTACATCATGGCTGGATTTGCTTGAATGACCGATGATGTACCAGGACCGTCATAGAATTCCAGGCTCCCCGCGCGGCTGCAAACCATTCGGGGAGTCCGGAATCATGAACTATGAAGGATATCTCTCAAACCATAAAGGTTTGACTTTTTCCAAATATATTATTTTTGTAAAATCTAACATATAGCATCAACTTTATTTTTGGCATTACTAACACTTAAGTTTAACCCTTTAAGGACCCTTGACGGTCCTGGTACGTCATGGCTGGATTTGCTTGAAGGACCGATGACGTACCAGGACCGTCATGGAATTCCAGGCTCCCTGTGCGGCTATACTGACCATACCTCATCTTTAAAAAGGGACACACATGAAAAATGCATACTATAGGGTTGCTTTGATTTTGGTGCACTCCTGAAATATGCCTATTTCCTATGTGTCCCTTTTTAAAGGTGAAGTATGGTCAGCCTACGCGTGGCTGCAAACCATTCGGAGAGTCCTGAATCAGATTATTAAAATAAAATAAAAAATGCTCCATGGTCGTTAAGTGACCACCGCGTGCGTGGCCGGTCCTTAAGGGGTTAAATAGCCTCATAGACGGCTGATCAGACCTCACCTTTAACCGGGGACACATAGTAAATAGGCATATTTCAGGACAGCACAGAAATCAAAGTAGCCCTGCAGTGTGCATTTTTCATGTGTTCCCAGTTAAAGGTGAGGTCTGGTTACACTACTCTTAGGCTTGGATGGATAAGAGGTTGTGTTACTAAGTTTTCTGTGTGAATAAATAAACGCTGCGGCCTCTCCACCATTCTCTGTGTATTTTTTATTTCTCAATTATAAAAGGTTTGAACTGAGGAATCGCCATTCCAACTTCCATGCTTATTTCTTTGCAATTCATTTTAATTTGTTCTGATCTTCTTACAGTTCTAGCAGTGCGTGACCCAGTGTTGAAACTAATTAGCATATAGTACCAGTCTATACCACCAAAAATTGTTGTTGTTGTTGTGTATTTTTTTGGCTAGCAGAACAACACATACGAAGTTTTTGCGTCTTCATAATTAGATAAATGTATCATAATGTGGCGGGCCGATTTTAAATAAGAATAGAAAAGTTTTGAAAACCTGCCCGGAAACCGACTCAAGCTTCTTAACACTAAAACAGTTACGTGCGCATGGTAAGTTTTCCAATCGTTTGCAATTTAACATGCAGTCGCTAACATAACACGTGTGAAGATGCTTTGATTGCGGAAATTTGTAAACCATGGATACAAACAAATTAGGAATGCGGAGCCAATACAATTACAGGGACATGACTTGTCTAGGACAGTTTATGCATCTGCTGAATTTTACAATCCAGACCAGAACTATCTTCTATCTGCTATACCAGACAAATGATTTGTCTGTGTAGTTAGAATAACTGAATGTATGAGGTGGAGTACACGAGTCTGTGGAACGGAGCTCGGTTTGAAGTATTAGTGCATACATCCATGTTTGTGTAGGGAAAATCCACCCACAGTTTATTGAGAGCCGCAGGGTCTGCGCTTCCTTTGCCATTGGGAAAGTAAACAGTGTTGTGCTATGTGATTTTCGAGGATGGAGCAAAACACCAGTGGTGTGGTGGGTAAGTAATGGACGTGTCCATGCGATTTTTTTTTTTTCTATTACTACTTTATAGCTTTAGATTGTCTCATCACGTCCCGATTTGTCCAAGGCTTTTTGCAACCTATTGGTCTGAGTGATCTTGTAACACATAATATATACACTTTAACTGATTCGCTCTGCTTCATGTGCAAAAGAACGCATCGGAGTAATTCTGCAACAAACCAATTGCACCATATGGGACTAATATACATTCAGATTAATATAAATTGTGTCTTTAACACGTTGAATACCGGAGGTCTGCAATGCATTTTGTGGCAATACGCGGGAGATTTAGCAATCAAGGGGTTAATCCTGTTTAAATCACTGGGTATTTGGGTCAGCTGTACTTTTTTCCTGGTGCATTTGTTTTGTTACATGATTGCTCCACTTTATTTAAAGATATGGTAGACTTGAGATAGAATACAACGGCATGGGCATTCTTTGTCATGCTCAATGAGACAAACTGTATTTTGTATTATGCAATTTACATAGCTTCCAAGTATTGCTTTCTAGGAGGGATCAGGGCCGGATTTACATCTAAGGAGCCTGTAGGCACAGAAATCTGAAGACCCCCCCCCCACACACACATTGGCCATCTCCACTGGACACCTCCACAATGCTCCAAATCATCCCCCATATCCATATTGCCCCCTATAATCTCCAACTTGCCCCATCAGCTCCAACTTGCCCTCACATTGTCCCCATCAGCTCCAAATTGCTCTCACATTGCCCCCATGTTGCCTCCAGTATCCGTTTCCTACCTCCCTGGTGGTCCAGTGGCAGGAGAAGTCTGTGCCTCCTTCTGCACAGACCTTTAGCTGCTGTTGCTCCTGCACGGTCTTCTCTTTAGGAATGCAGAGCACCTGGAGATGATGTAATCTCCGTGCTCTCTGCATTACTAAAGAGCCAATGAGGGAGCAACAGCAGGACCTCACCATGCGGCGGGTAGTGGGTAGGGTTACTGTTGCCACAGCGCGAAGCACTGTGAATAAAAATATAACAAAAAAAAATTTGATTCCAATTACAGGTGCCCCTCTGTGGGGTGCACCTGTAGGCAGATGCCTACTCTGCCTTATGGCAAATCTGTCCCTGGGAGGGATAGGTCTTTCTTTGAAAACAAGTTCCCTCTTTCCCATCCTGGTGTCCCTCCTCTTTAGGAGCTAAGATCGTGCTGTGTGTATATTAGTGTATCACATTGCTCCACAGCAGTAAAACTCAATTTTGTTGTATATGTGTTTTTATTCTTTGTAAATAAAATACTTTGGCCTTCTGATTATTTGTTTACATAAAGAACTGTCAATAGGTCATGAAGTAGCCTAAACAATAAGCCCCTCTTTTACCATTTGAAATGTTTTTCAGGTTTGAATTTGTACTATAGTGAAGACTATCCATACAGTTTAGAAAGCAACCATTATCGACATTAAACCAATTTAATCCTTTGAGTGCTAGAGGGGAGTGCAACACACTGCAAACCACTGGCACGTGGAGGGTTAACTGTTAAGTAACTAGTA
The DNA here is from genome assembly GCA_037306005.1 of Rhinophrynus dorsalis. Taxonomy (NCBI): domain Eukaryota; kingdom Metazoa; phylum Chordata; class Amphibia; order Anura; family Rhinophrynidae; genus Rhinophrynus; species Rhinophrynus dorsalis. The sequence goes on along the minus strand of CM074718.1, from coordinate 290,473,807 downwards.
GTGCATCTTTTATGGCCGTGTGATAAAAGTGGTGTTGTTATGGAGCAAAACGTGGCCACAGAAAAAACAAGCCAAACTGCCGTTCATAATATGTGAATTTTAACGCATTGAATGCAAGAAGTGTTGGACACCCCTAGCATTCAAGAGCTTAACCCCTTAGGGACCCTTGACGTACCAGGACCGTCAAGGGTAAATTTGCTTGAAAGACCCTTGACGGTCCTGGTATGTCACGTACTTTTTACTTACAGCGCTCTACCGGGAGCGCTGTAAGTAAAAATAGGGCATGAAATAGACCGCTCCAAGATCGGAGCGATCTGTTTCAAGCCCCATAGTGACACGCCGATACACGTGACAGGTCACGTGTACCGGCGCCTCAAAGTGCCCCTATGCGGTCGTTATGGGACGGAAATGTCCCATAACGTCCGGTCCTTAAGGGGTTAAAAGACCATTTTAAATCAATGAGACTCTTTATTTGTTCCCTAAGGTGCAACTGGTTTTCCCTAGAATTGCACCACTTCTTAGTAATTCAACCCCTGTGTTAGCACTGAAATGATTAACTGATTTTAAAGGAATGGGGGGACCCCTAAGATCATATCCTTACCTCTTGAGAATGTGTGTTATTTGGGCATAATTTAGCAAGCAATTCTGGAGCAAATCAAATGCATGACAGGGAACAAATGAAAATGCACCATATTCCCACTGAGATAAGTGGAAGGCTCACCTGAATTTGTGGAAGGGGCCACAGGGTAATAATCCGGTGAACCGTCTCTTCCGGTCCCTCATATGCAAGCAAAAGAGAGGAAGTCGGATTGTTCCCCGCGTTGCCCTTCATACCGGTTGTTGCAGTATATCTTTAACTTGACAGATTAATATTTGCATAAAATATATTTACGTGGCCCTCTTACCTCGTATATATCATAAGCAGTTTCAGGCGCTATACTTCGCGCCTCCTGTTGGCCGATCAGTGACGTCATCAGAAGTATCGCATTGTAAGCATCAATGGATGCTAAGAGCAAAGTGGGTTTTAGCTTTCTTCCCAGTTGTTTTTACATCAGATCAATCTTTACTCTAGCGAATTCATTCATAATCTAACCACTCATTAATGGATAGGCTGACCATACCTCACCTTTAAAAAGGGACACATAGGAAATAAGCATATTTCAGGAGTGCACCAAAATCAAAGCAACCCTATAGTATGCATTTTTCATGTGTGTCCCTTTTTAAAGATGAGGTATGGTCAGCATATTAATGGAAGACCTTAGTATGCGAGCTATACCATATTGTGACCCCAGTCCTAGTCACTTCAACCCTAATCCCCTTCTCTGTTGCTAGTCTTCCCAGCTGCTTCTTGTCCTTGGTATGCCCCCCTGGAATGGCAGCTGAAGGTTGTCACTGCTTGCTCATAGGTGTACTAATCAGCACACACAAATAGATTTTGCTATCACTATGCAGTGTAAATGTTTGTCGTGCTTCATTTAATTAAATTAATTTGTCAGTGCGTATCGCCTCCCTATACAAATGCTTTCTGGATAATGTAATTGAAGATACAAGAAGATGCTCTACGTGCATCTTCATTCCATTAGACCTCTATAAGATTGTTCTTCTCTGTGATAGTACCACTCTATTAAATTAACCCCTATATATTGGATTATCTCCACAAGCATCAAGGCATTAGTGACTACTTAATGGAGCAGTCCAGGGCCTAGATGCATATATCTGCAAGTTGCTGACAATAAATAGCAGGGATGATTCAAGCATTAGTGGGATCTATCCACTAGCATTTATACCTGAAGCACCTGATCCTCATAGATCTCGTTGTGAGCCTCCCACATAGTAACATAGTAAATTAGGTTGAAAAAAGACACAAGTCCATCAAGTTCAACCTTTGCCTCATACCTCAGTAACTGAGAATTTTATAACTTTCCTGCTACCAATTAAATTAGTCTTTATCAGACCTTCCTGATCAGCCTACTAATAAACAGTATAACTCTGTATGTTCCCTTTTGAAAGAAATGTATCTAATCTTCTCTTAAATGTATCCATTGTATCTGCCGTAACTACCTCCCTGGGCAATGAATTCCACAATTTGACAGACCTTACCGTAAAAAATCCCTTCCTCTGCTGAAGTTTAAACCTCCTTTCCTCTAATCTCAAGGAGTGTCTCCTGGTCACCTGATCAGGCCTTGGAATAAATAGCTCACCGCAGAGATCCTTGTATTGACCTCTCATATACTTGTACAATGTGATAAGGTCTCCTCTTAGTCGTCTTTTCTCTAGAGTAAATAAACCAAGTTTGTTTAGTTGTTCCTCATATGTCAAGTCCTCCAATCCCTTAATTAATTTTGTTGCTCTCCGCTATACCCTCTCTAGTTCTAGTATATCCTTTTTCAGAACCGGTGCCCAAAATTGCACTGCATACTCAAGGTGAGGTCTTACCAATGATTTGTATAATGGCAAAATAATGTTATCCACTCTTGCTTTGATACCTCTTTTTATACAAGACAGGATTTTGTTTGCCTTTGCTACTGCTGTTTGACACTGGTCACTGTTTCGAAGTTTGTAGTTGACAAGGATACCCAGGTCTTTTTCTAGCAACGAGTCACCTAAAATTATTCCATTAAGTTTATAAGTAGCCTTGGGATTGTTTCCTCCCAAATGCATGACTTTACACTTCCCCACATTAAACTTCATATTCCACATGTTTGCCCAATCTGACATTGTATGTAAGTCCCTCTGTAGAGAGAAAATATCCTGTTCTGAATTAATGACTTTGCATAATTTAGTATCATCTGCAAATATTGATATTTTGCTTTCTATATCTATTTCCAGGTCATTTATAAACATGTTAAAAAGCAGCGGACCCAATACTGAACCCTGAGATACTCCACTCTCCACTTTAACTGTACTGGAGAATTTTCCATTTACAACCACACACTGTTCCCTATCCTTCAGCCAGTTTTGTATCCAATTGCAAAGCTTATCTCCTAGCCCCAATTTCCTTATTTTATACACCAGCCTTCTGTGTGGCACTGTATCAAATGCCTTTGCAAAGTCTAGATATACTACATCTACTGCCTTGCCATTGTCTAGGTTGCTGCTTACCTCCTCATAGAAGCTGAAAAGATTAGATTGGCAATTCTAAATACGTTTTGCAAAAAAAATCTTTACCCAAGTTAGTTGGGGTATTATTTGTAGTTATATATAAGTGCTTCTCGTTATATGTACCCTTCAGTTGCAGAAGTCCAAAGTCAGCTTTTTCAACTGCTAAGTGTTGGATTATACCCGTCTGCCTTGAATTCCTGGTATGTCTAATTCTTACTGTATTTCTGTTTGTATACTGGTAATTCCTGTTTTTCCAGGAATTGGAGGAACTTGGAATCGGGCTCCAATTATCTCTATATTCCTTATATAAGCGTACCTTCGTCATATCTCATGAACATAGTAATTTTACGTATTTTCAGCAGATTGACATGCATTTTATAATAAGAGTCTAAGCATGACACTCTGTATATGATCAACATTGTCTCTAATTACAGGTTAGGGGGTCTTGTGTTCAACTCATTCCTTTTCAAGGCCTTTAATTACATCATCAGACAACCTATTTTCTTCAGTTATAAGCCTCTTCAGGCCTTGTTCAGGTATCAGTCCTAGATTATGCTCTAAAATCCATAACAATGTTTAATTGTCTATGTTAGTATTAACTTATGACCGTCTCAAGCGGTTTTTAGTCCTCTCATTTTATTTTTAACCAGCTATAGATTCCTTACTTAGCTTACTCCATTTCAGCTTTTCTTTATCTGATATTCCTAACTATTCAGGTAAGTAGGTACATTGCTATTTTACTATGCCTAACCGTACTGCCACTTCAGCACCTTCCACTTCACCTCTCACGCTGCACAATTGTATGTCAGTATCTTTCCACGGATCTTCCGTATCCAAGTCCTACTTCAATTCACAGCATGTTTATCTAATCTTCCTCGTTCCACGTCAACTAGTATGTCAGTAATTGTCAGATATTCAGTTCTTACTTAAGCTTAGTATCGTTGGTTGTCAGTATCATACTTTACCTCCCGTCAAGAGGCCGAAAGTATCACCAACCTCTGAGGCCGACCAGGTGCTTAGGTATTACGAACCTACTAGTAAATATCAGAGTCCTATAAGTTCAGTCTTAATATATATTAGTGATTTATCATGTCTCCATTTTATACCTTACCTCCCGTCAAGTGGTCAAAGGTATCACCTACCTCAATCGCTGAGGCCGACAAGGTGCGTAGGGTTATTAGGTTCCCCTCAATCGCTGAGGGTAAGGAACCTAATTAGTCTAATTTAATATTAGTTCATATCTCACAATTTTTCACCACATACCTCAATCGATGAGGCCGATAAGTGCTAGTTCATACTAGGCATTTAAGGTATTAGGTTTCCCTCAATGCAGAAGGCTAAGAACCTATTGGTTTCTAGTGGATGCTTGGTTCTCACTGTTGAGATGGCTTAAATTCTCCTTCGCCAGGCAGAATTATAGTCACTAGTTTGTCTACAATTACCACTTCACTGGCTACAGCCGAGCACGTTTTCATGGAGCACTTACAGCTACTTTTGGGAAGGAGGCTTGTCTCCCCTCCAAGCGGTGTTAGCCACAGGCCTGGGGGTAGGTTTTCGCTTTTCAGTTTAGCCGGCCACACTGTTGATGGTTCCATTGATGATGGCTTCATCTCCTTCTGGTCCAATCCATGTCTCGATTACACTGTTTTAGGGGTAGGATGGCAGAGAGGGGAGTGGGCCTATTCATTATGGAGATAGGTATTGCAAATTAATAACGTTATTTATTCCTGATAGGATGGAAGAGTCAGCAGTCCAAAGATTGGTGGAGCCAGAATTTGTTCCGGCAGATGAGCCCACTACTCCCAGGAACACTAGTCCCCTCTTGCAGGCCCAGTCCCTGTCCATTCAGTCCTCATTTAGGGATTGGACTATTTCCAAAATAACGGCCAAACTATCTCGGCGCCACATCCCCTAACCAGCGACTGCTAGGAAGGCAGAATTATTCAGATTGCTGTTCCCATCTCAGGCCCACACCCCCTTCTCCTGCTTCTGCTTCTCCGCATTCCATAGATCATTCTTCGCAATTGAACAATATCACGCAAATGTTGTCCAACGTTACCTCCTGTATGTCGGACATGCAATCTAGGATCCAAGCCCTGGAGAACAATTTCCGATCCACACCTCAGGGGCTGCCCCCTTGCCAGCCCAATCCTCGCAAGGTAACCCCACCTTTATGACGCATCCTCAAAATACCCCGACCCAAATGATTCCTGCCCATATCCGGAAGTATATTTTGGAAGGAAGAGATGTTCCTTGCTTATCTCTACACAAGATCTGACTGAAAACCGTACCATCAACTGCGGAGATGTTTCAGTCACACTAAAGGCCAAAGACCCTAGACTGTCTAAAAAAAACTGTCTATTCCAGAATTTGTCTTAGCTTTTAGTGTATTTAGAGATGTTCTTTGCTCTTCCTTCCCTTTCCATAGGCAGGAACTAGACCAATTCCTCTACCTTATAGATCTAGGGTACAGGTATGGAGGTTTTCACTTTTATGACTACCACTGGGCTTTTTCAGCCAAGGTAGCTGCTGCCTTCGCTCAATTTAATTTCAAGACAGATTGGAGCTGTCTGGACAACAAGCTCTTTTGTAGACATTTTGCTGGTATCCAAGCCTCAGTTTGTCAGCTTTGCAAGTCTGCCAATCATACTCTGAACTTATGCCCTATGACCGATTGCAGTGGCCCTTCAACTTCCACAGCAGTAGCTTTGGCAGCTGCCCCCCCTTAGACATGCCTGCCTCCCCCCCCCCCCCCCCCCAGGCAGTTGACAAACTAGGCTGAAAGATCCGTTACCTAGGATCTACTCCCATATGTAATAACTTCAATGCTAGGGAATGTTTTTTCAGTGCATGTCATATAGCTCATGTTTGCTCTCTATGCTGCAGGTCTCATTCCTAAGCTATTTGCCCGAGGAATCCGAGGCACAATAAATGACTAATATACGTCAACATCAGTCTGTTGCAGTCTCTTCTTGCTAATCATCCGGACCGAACCTTAACCAATTTCGTCATCTCAGGTTTTCAAGAGGGTTTTCACACGGGTCCTGTAATATATATTCAATATAGTACAGACACAAGAAAGGTTATAAAGAGGTAGGCCCACACGGCTCCAGTACATGCAGGTAGTCCAGAGTTCAATATACTGACACAGGTCAGGCAGTTCTTGGGTGAATCTCAGTTGACCAGTGCTGAATGGGTTACTGTTAGGCTGAGAGTACTGACAAGCCCTAATAGTGCAAGGCCCTTTAAGAAGCTCAAACAAAAGGAGAGAGCACCAAATCGAGTAACGCCCAAAGGTAATGGAGACCAGAACAACTCGTGGACTGCTGTAGCAGTAATGGAGACTGAGCGATTTGTGAACTGCCGTAGCAGTAACGGAGACTGAGCATCTTGAGCACTGCTGTAGCACTAATGGAGACTGAGCAACTGGTGAACTGCCGTAGCAGTAACGGAGACTGAGTAACTTGGGCACTGCCATAGCAGTAACGGAACTAAGCAACTTGCCCTGAGAGGTACCCAACCGAGGACTGCACGGAAGTGAGGAAGCACAGAAATGTCGCCTGGGCAACACTGAGGCAACGGAGACCAAACTGCAGCGAGCTGCCCGGAGACAGCTAAGATCCTGACACCACCCTAACCGGAGACCGGATAAGGCGTGCAGGGGAGGTACGCCACCACAGTAGCCTAGCCAGGCAGGATCCACACACAGAGCAGGAACTTCAGCCAATCCAAGTCGGTACAGAGAGCAGGAACGTCAGCCGGGCGGGGTCGATACACGGAGCAGGAACGTCAGCCAATCCGGGTCGGTACACAGGCAGGAACAAGATGCAGAGTCGTCAGGCAGGCCGGGTCAATACACTGAGATCACACAAATAACAGGAACAAGCGCTGGTACTAAAACACCACGAAAGGGCACTGGAGAAGTGCCAGAACCCAGCATTTAAGGACAAATGCTGGGCGGGACAATAACCGTGCAGCCAATAGCATGAGCAGGAGTGGAAACTGACAGAATGTCACCAAATAGCACGGGTACCGTGATACACAGGTCTCTTGGCATGCCCTTTTAGACCTTCCTAACTTAGTCTGCTCTTCTAGAGCCAGAGTTAGTAGATTCGCTCCTCAAAGTAGAGTCAGACAAGGGCTTCATCTTCGGCCCCTTCCAGTCTCTTCCTTTTCCGCTATGGAGAACTAATCCACTGGGGATCGCCAACAGGAAATTCTCCCTCAAAAAGCACCTGATTGTCTTTTTTTTTTTTTTTTTTTTTTTTCTGCCCCCCACACATCCTGGCAGCCAAGTATTAATTCTCTTGATTCCATTCGAAGAATTACGCCTCAAATACCACTCTATCTAAAGGTTGCTGGTTATCCAAAGTCGATATCGAAGATGCCTTCAAGCTCCTCCTGGTACATCCTTCACTATGGCATCTTCAGGGCTTGAGATGACGTGACTTGTACTATTTTGCAGTAAGGTTGCCATTCGGTCTCAAAAGCAGTCCTAAACTGTTCAACTGCTTTGCCGAATTACTTAACTGGATCATCTGTGTCCACGCTCACTGCCCAAATGCGATTCACTACTTGGATGACTTCTTGATTATAGAGTCTCCCACAGAGCATCCAGCTGGTCTGTCTAATCTAATGTCTACTTTTTCAGGAGCTGAAGGTCCCCATTGCTCCCAAGAAAACCTTCGGCCCCACTACTTCTGTTCAGTTTTTAGGAATTTGCCTCGACTCGGTCAAGATGGAAGCCTATCTGCCAACTGATAAATTGGAAAGAATCCAAGCCATACTCTCCGAATTTCTTAACAGACCATCATGCACTAAGAAAGAATTGCGGTCATTGTTAGGTCACTTAAATTTTGCCACATGTATCATTCCTCAAGGGAGATCCTTTATTTCCCACCTCCTCTCTCTTCTTCCCATGGCCCAGGATGAGTTCACTCCCATTCCCATGGACGAAGCAGCAAGATCTGATCTATGTGGTCTTCATTTCTTAACCACTGGAATTGCCACTCCCTATTTCCTCTGCCTTTGAATATTTCCTCTCCAGTAGTTTTTTTTCAGATGCATCAGCCTCTTAGGATTACGCAACAATTTTCAATGCAGAGTGGTTTGCAGCTCCTTGGCCCCCAGAAATTCAAAGCATTCTGGAATTTCTTCGTACTTCAGCCCTGTTTGAGTTATATCCTATAGTATCAGCAGCAGTACTTTGGGGTCACTTGTGGACAGGAAAGACGGTGACATGTAAAACTGATAAGCTACAAGTTTACTGCTTAGTAAAGGTAGATCTTCATCTCTGTATATTATGCTTTTCCTACGTAAACTGACCTGGTCGTCTCTGTATCATAAATTCAGCATTCATAGTTCTTTTGTGCCAGGTATCTGCAACCAAGCTGCTGACGACCTTTCTCGTCTCAGTTTCCAGGAATTCTTCAGATTGATGCCGTCAACCGACAACACTCCCTTATCTCTCCCTCCACTGGAAGAGCTAGTCCTGAAATGAGCTACTTCCTGTCCGAAGCAAATAATATCATGCTACGTGGTCTGGCTCCGAGCAGCCTTAAAACTTACGAGCAAGCATGGTCCGCTCTGCAACATTTCCTTGATCTCACTAAATCACCCTGCCTTTACTCCATTCCAGTAACTCTTGCTTTTCGAACTTATTGACACCAGTCCCTCAAGTTGTCCCCTTTTACCATCAAGTTATATTTTGCTGGGATACACCACCACCTAGCTGAAATGCAACCAAACTCACCTTCACTGTTTGCATCCTGTCAAGTCAAGCTAATTCTCAAAAGCCTTTTCAAGAACCCAATAGCCCCGGCCCGTACTAGTCTTCCTATTGATGACCCGCTTTTTTGTAAACTTTATGGAATTTTAAAAGCAGGCCCGTTTAACCCTAATACCAGTTGTATATTATTAGCAACTGTATGTCTGGGGTTTTTTGGATTCTTGAGACCGGGTGAATTTTTGGCCTCTGCTGGTCAACAATCTTTCTTAAAGAAAGGGGACTTATCCGATCATGCAGAGTATTTTAGCCTATACCTTTCACACTCAAAAACTGATCAAAGAGGCGAAGGCACGTTCATCGAAATCTTTCCCACTAACGATAATTGTTGTCCATACCAAGCGCTAAGTGTACTGTCTGCTCTCCTCTCAGATCATCCAACCAACAGCCCTTTGCTTCCTACTCCTAACAGACTGCTTCAAATTAAGACTTTCATTAGATTGAATAGGATACTACTAGCTTGCCTTGGTTTAAACCCTATGGCATTTGCTGGTCACTCCTTTAGAATAGGAGCTGCTTCAGCAGCCTCTAAGAACAGTGTTCCACCCCACATTATTCAGCGCTTAGGAAGATGAAAATCTCATTGCTTCACCAGATATATACCAAACCCACTTCTAGAGATTAAAACAGCACTTTCCAACTTGTCCAGTTAAATTTCAATAAACTTTCAAACGTCTAACTGTGTATTTCTTTTTGGCCTCTAATCAGGTTGGCCGCCTCATCATCAACACAGGTCTAGGGGACCTGGGGGTTTTGCCATAATATAAGCCAGTGATTCTCAACCAGGGTGCCATGGCACTTTGGTGTGCCACGAACATCATCCTAGGGTGCCCCATGTTTTCTATGAAGACTAACTAAAATGGACTTTTAAACAAAGATTTATGGAAATTGTTATGCACAATATGTTTAGTTTTGTTATTAAGATTATAAGACCTGATAATAACTGTCTATTTATATATTGTACCCTTCTTATGCCCTTGATAAAGTACAATAAATATGTTAGGGGTGCCCCGAATGTTCTAGATTGTGTGTTAAGGGTGCCCCGAACAAAAAAAGATTGAGAACCACTGATATAAGCATTGTACGCTACCATCATGGGCGCCGGAGGCCCTGACCACAAGTGGAAGGTTCACCTGAATTTGTGGGAGGGGCCACAGGGTGTTAAACCCGGTGGCTTCCGCGGCATCCGGTGAGCAGTCGCTTCCGGTCCCCACCCTTTTCTCCCCCCCAGTTGTTTGTTAGATACTACTCTAATGCCAACCCTCTAATCAGGTTGGCCGCCTCGTTATCAACCCATGTCTAGGTGACCTGGGGGTTTTGCTATAATATAATCATTGTACTCTACCATCATGGGCGTCGGAGGCCCTGACCACAAATGTTTTTTTTTGTTTACCCCTTGAATGCTAGCAGGATCTCCAACACATTGTCTTGGACTCTAGTCAGTTGGTTTTCTGACACAGTTTAGATGGCTTCACACAGAGCTTGCTCTAAGCACTTTATCATTATGAAGACATCCAGGAGTCAGGTGATAAACAGAACAAATTTCAAGTCTCAGTTGTGTGTCAACATTATTGGTAAGGAAAACTGGCAAAGTTTTTCACTAAAGTGTTTGTCTGGAAATGCTATCCTGTCAGAGTCTGGAGTTAAACTTACTCAATGATACATTCCTTTAAAAAACATCTTCAACAGAAGCAAAACAGAGAGAATGAGACAATAGTCTGGTAGTCATTGCAGGTGACCAGTGCTGTAACTGTCATAATTTTTGATTAATATTTTTGAGCAAAGTTATCACCTGCAATGAGAGATTAGTGCTAGAGAAACTGCAGTGCAAAAAGGGGGGGTGGGGGTTACTGACTTTTAAAAGCAAACCATTCATGGAGAGAGACGTAGCTTGGGGACAGAGTCAGATTTGTCTGTCATCCAATATAGCTTACACGTACCATGCGGAGGAGACAGCTCCTCCCAGAAGGCTGGAACAATTCTTTAAGAAGTGCAGGGTGGAGACTCCCCCTCCTCCATAGCAGGCAACCTATCCCTCTCCAGATAGATTTGTTCCATCACCCGAATAAGAAGGCTGAGAACAGTTCTGCTTAATTTTTAGTTATTTTATTATTTTCTCTTAGATATGGGGTGTCAAAATTCCCCCATTAGGCGGATTACCATTACTGGCTTCCCCCGGAGGATTGCCAAATTAACAGGTACTGTTGTGGACCCTTTGCAGTCCTGGGGTAGAATCTTGCAACCCATGTTTCTCTTTCCAGAAGGAGTGTCTCTCAGGCTTCTTCCCTTTCAATGGTAATCTGGAGTGAGAAGACCTGCATAAAAGTTGAGCAACCCTTTGAGTGCCATGGTTCACTGGTCCTGCTGTCCCCCTTTGCACAGGGGGGTTTCTGGAGTTCTGCATAACTCCTGCACTCATGTTGGGTTATCTATATTCTGTTCTTTGGGTCTTTGGAGCATTTTGGGCTGATGTGTTTTTTTTAACCTCTTCATGGCCATGTTTGCAATTTAAAGGAGCAGTAAACTTTTTTATAAAAAAATAAATATCGTAGGGATTTTCCTATTGAGTAAAATAAGGGTACTCCCACTGCTAAGAGATTTATTTTTACAGAGTTATTACAGTTTAAACCCATGTTTTTTTACATTGGCAGTGCCCTCTAGTGGTCAAATTCTAATTTAGTTTTTCCTGTTACATTCTAATGGAGAGGAAAGTCAAGAAAGTCAGAGACATACAGTTCTCCATAGAATGTGATAGAAACTGCTTGTCACTTCCTGTCAGTTAGAACTATCAGGAAGTAAACACAGTCAGTTCACTTCCTGATTATTTTAACTCTTATTCATTTTGAATAGAACATCTGACAGCAGTGGGAGTGACCTTGTTTTATTTAGCAGGAAAAGCTCTATAAAATGTGTTTTCTGAAAAAGTTTTACTGCTCCTTTGAGGTACTTCCTTTGGATTCATGAGTTATTTATTACTTATTTGGTGTTCTGTAAGGCCTTTGGGGACTTTAACTGTTGTTTACTTTATTTGAAATCTGCTCCTTTAAGTGTGCACTTTACCACATAGTTGCAATGCTCCATTGACTTCTATGGGGCAGGCTGCTTTGGGACATATCTCTGCAACTGCTCCATGTACCGAGTTGAGAGAGGGCTCATTCTTCTTGTCTACTCCTGCCCTACATTCTGGTTACCATCCTCAGTGTCTTGGGGGGGGCCCTGGGGGGTTCCAGTTCTGCATTTGATACACTTTAAAACTACATTTCCTCTGTGTCCGATCCACGGCATACTGTGGACTTTGGCTCCACCTCTCAGCTGGGTAGGACCAATCAATTTTCTTTTAAATACTGCTTGCTACCTCTCCTCTGCAGTTATTTTTGGTCCTACCCAGCTGGAGGACGGAGGCTAAGCCTCACTCTCTCTCTCTACCTTTTGAGCGAATACAAAGCGCCTTAATGTGTCTGCCTAACCGCGGACACATTGTACATACCGGGTTAACATCGCGGTTCTGCGATCCAGATGCGGGCATTGGAAACTGGCGGCTCACATGGCGAAACGCCACTTCCACTAAGAGTTACTTCAAACTTGTTAAAAATCCCGGCTGGTTAGCGCGCGCATGCGCCCGCTCACAGCTTTACTGAGCAGGAACAGGAAATGATGCACAAGGAGTGTGCCACTGCTGGAACGCACGCGGGGAGACAGACATCCGCCCGGGGCATTGAAAAGATGAGGCTGCTCAACGGAGCCCAGGTATGAGATATTTTGAATGTTAGAGGTTATATAAAGTTTGTTGGAAGAGTTGTCTGTATGCTGGTTTACTATCTAGGTGCAGAAAGTTAGGTTTACAGTACATTCTGTTATCCTGCTGAAAAAGTTATGTCAGCTCCTAAGGAGACTAAGACTGACAAAGCTAAGGCTTCTGACTCATCAAAGGAAGAGAAGTCTGGATCCAAGGATAAAATATGTGCAGGATGTCATAATACACTGCCTGCCTCAGATCCTGCTAAGTTATGTACAGCATGCCTGCAACAAGCGGCTGGAGGGAATGTTCCTGTCCAGTTCCAAGATTTTTTGTCCTGGATGAAGACCTCCATGCAGGAGACCTTCACGTCAATGCAGGAGGCAGTACGAAAACGTCCCAGACCATCAGACCCAGAGGAAGGTCCGTCAGGGGTCCAAGATGATTACGATGATACCTATATTGATATTGAATCCGTGGCATCATCAGCAGAAGAAGGAGAATTGGTGGAAGAAGCAGGCAGCTTCAGTATAGACAAAATGGATCATCTGGTGAAATCCATGATAAAAACACTAGGTTTGTCTGATGTACAAAAAGACCTAAATGTTATGGACGCAGCATTTGTTGGCTACAAGAAAGGGCCTCCTCAGTTCCCTGTCCATAACTCAATTCAGGAGATCATTCAAGGTGAATGGAAGCAACCAGAGAAACGAGGAGCCATCTCTAGGAGATTCCACCGGATGTATCCGTTTGCAGAAGATGAAACATCCAACTGGTACACACCACCTAAAGTAGATGCCGCCATAGCACAGACCTCAAGACGCACAACAATTCTCCTTGAGGATGGTACGACACCAAAAGATCCAATGGAAAAGAGGGCGGATAGTTCGCCACCATAGGCCAAAATCTGAAAACAGCAACAGCCATGGCATCTACCTTCAGAACTCTACGCATATGGCTTACAGAGCTAGAAGAGAAAATAGAATCCTCGGTGTCCAGGGCACACCTTCTCAAAGACCTATCCATTTTTAAAGACGCCATCAACTATTCCTGTGATGCCTCAATCGATAACATCCGTCTATTGGCAAGAGCATCATCACTCTCGGTAACAGCCAGAAGAGCCATGTGGATCAAGGCATGGGAGGCAGATCCATCTTCCAAGAATAAACTGGTCTCTCTCCCTTTTGCCGGATCCAAGTTATTTGGAGATCAACTTGAGGACATAATAAAAATCTTCAGGAGGAAAAAGCCAGTTCCTACCCCAGGATAAAAAAATGAGAAAGTCACCCGGAAGATCAGGACAGTATAGAAGACAATCCTTTCGAGAAGCTCGCAGTTACAAGCCTGGCAGAGGATATGATCAAAGAAGGAGAGGTACCCAAATCTCTCAAAGGCCTGGGAATCGCAGGGATTTCCAGCGACGAGGGCAGTTCTCCCAATGAAGCCAGCCAAACCCCTTCTTCTCCAGTAGGGAGCAGACTGGAGGAATTCCATTTGGCCTGGTCCGTCATCCATCCAGACAAATGGGTATGGGAGATCATTCAGAAGGGGTACTCGCTGGAATTCAAGACTGCCCCCCTGCCTCATCGTTTTCTCACTTCCAAATTGAGACAGAGATCAAAGGCCCAGCAGATGAAGCAAGCCTTAAAGTCCCTATTGACCAACAGAGTAATAGAGGAGGTCCCTCTACATCAGAGATTTCAGGGCTTCTATTCAATTCTTTTTTACACTGTAAAGCCTACTGGTGAACTCCGTCTCATTTTGGATTTGAAAGACCTCAACAATTGTCTCAGGCTACACCATTTCAAGATGGAAACCGTATCGTCCACACTCAAGTTAATACAACCGGAGGAGTATCTGACACGAATAGATCTGCCGATGCATATTATCATGTGCCTATCCACCAGCACAGAAAAGACAACAGACAGCGAAAGCCTTCTCCAGACTCCTAGGTCATCTGGCATCAACATATCAGATCATCCCATGGGCAAGGATTCATGCCCGCAGAACTCAACTACATTATCTAACCTATTACAAAAAGCATCCCACAAATTTTCATCAGTTAATTCCAGTCTCCAAACTGACCAGACAGGAATTAAGTTGGTGGACCCAACCGACACACCTAATGAGAGGAAGACCTCTACTAGATCCAGTTTGGCAGATCCTTCATACAGATGCCAGCAAAATAGGATGGTGAGGAATATGGAACAACCGAACTATTCAAGGGACATGGACGCTACAGGAGACAAAGTTACATATCAATGTCCTAGAGCTACTAGCAGTCTGGAACACATTAAGACATTTCAAACAGGACCTTCAGCAATAATCAGTCCTAATCAGATCGGACAACTCCACAGCAGTCCAGTACATTCTAAACCAAGGGGGTACTCGAAGCTTCTAGTTAAACAATCTGGCGCTCAAGATTCTCCTTTGGGCAGAAAACAATCTTCACTCACAGCGTCCTTTCTATCAGGACAACAAAATGTACAAGCGGACTTTGAGTCAAAATCAAGTGGATCCGGGGGAATGGGAACTAAACCCAAAAGTATTCCAACAGGTAGTGGCCAATCTGGGGCTACCAGACATAGACCTAATGGCCACAAACCAGAACAAAAAGTGTGCCAAGTACATGTCCAGGTGGAAGGAGACTCAAGCTCTGGGGCAGGATGCCCTAAAGATTCCATGGCAGTTCAGACTGGCCTACGTGTTTCCTCCTCTACCTCTATTGAACGAGGTAATCAGAAAAATCAGAAGAGACAGAGCAGAGGTAATTCTACTTGCTCCAAAGTGGCCAAGAAAGCCATGGTTTCCAGAAGTGCTTCGAATGTCATTCAGACCTCCATTTCAACTACCAATAATTCCAGATCTCCTGCTACAGGGCCCTCTACGACATCCGGAACCAACATTCTTCCAGCTCTGGGCCTGGAGGCTGAGCGGCAGTCTTTAAAGCTACAAGGCACCTCAGAACCGGTCATTGAGACTATTCTCAAAGGAAGAAAAGCATCGTCTACAAAAATCTACTATAGAGTATGGTCCATATTTTATAAATGGTGCATCTCACATAACCTGGACAGATCAACTATATCACCGACCAAGATTCTGGATTTCCTACAGGATGGTTTCCAGAAAGGGCTAAAACCAGCATCATTAAAAGTACAACTGTCAGCCTTATCAGCTATATTGGCTACGCCCTTCGCTGATAACTATCTTGTTAGACGTTACTTAACATCCATATCAAAAATCAAGCCGACCATTAGAGAAACCATCCCTCCTTGGGATTTGAATTTGGTCTTGCAACAGTTGGCCTCTCATCCATATTTTGAGCCCCTTCAGGAGATTTCATTAAAATATCTAACTCTAAAAACTGCATTCCTCATTGCAGTCACGTCAGCCAGGAGAGTCGGCGAACTTCAGGCTCTAGTAGCGGTCCCCCCTTTCCTTACATTTCATCACGATAAGGTGATACTACGCCCTAAACCTTCCTTTCGGGCAAAGGTGATTTCACAGTTTCATCTTAACCAGGAAATAGTTCTGCCTTCATTCTGTCCAAACCCGCAACATGATCTAGAAAAGCGTTTGCACAACTTAGACTTAGTCAGATGTCTGCAAACATATCTACTTAGGACAAAGGAATTCCGAAAATCAGATTCCCTCCTAGTCCACTTTGGAGGAAAATTTAAGGGAACAGCAGCTTCAAAGGCATCTATTGCTAGATATGCTACCTTAGCATATGAAACAGCAGATCAAGAGCCTCCTCAAGGTCTGAAAGCACATTCCACTCGTGCCATGGCCACTTCTTGGGCTCTCAAAGCAGAGGCCTCCCCAGAGGACATATGTAAAGCAGTGACTTGGGCTTCAGACTCTACGTTTATCAAGCATTATAGACTAGACCTGCAAGCATCTTCAGACGCCAAATTTGGAAGGAAGGTGCTTGAAGCAGCTATCCAGAGTTAATATTTAACCTACTGCCCCATCCCTCTCTGGGGTACTGCTCTGGTAAGTCCCACAGTATGCCGTGGATCGGACACAGAGGAAAGGTGAAATTTACTCACCGATATTTGTGTTTCCTCTGTGTCCTTCCACGGCAACCCACCCTAGGGTATTACGGTATTGGTATCTGTTTCGCTTCAATGTATTTATCTGCTACTGTATTACAATGCATTCTGGTCTGGCTGTCTCTAACCTCTCATATCTTTCAGCTTGGTCAACTATATAACTGCAGAGGAGAGGTAGCAAGCAGTATTTAAAAGAAAATTGATTGGTCCTACCCAGCTGAGAGGCAGAGCCAAAGCCCACAGTATGCCGTGGAAGGACACAGAGGAAACACAAATATCGGTGAGTAAATTTCACCTTTCCCATAGATGCCCATTTTAGCGGGCTATTCTCTGGTTCTGGATTCTCAGGGCTTAGATTCCTTCACTTGCCTCCAAAGGTTTACTCTTCATCTGCCAGATAAGTACTTTTTAGGCTTTCTGGGATGAACTTTTTAATCTGGTTGACAGTATTTGGGTTCTCCACTACTGTAGACACTTTTTTTCTCCTGTTAGGATGTCGGATCCTAAGGGGCATGAGGCTAGGCCTAAGGCTAAGGATTCAGGGGAGTCATTAACCCCCCTTGCTCATTGTTCCTCATGCCAAACGGGGCTTCTCAGAGTACTCGGGACACTTATGCCCCTCATATGCTGTGGCCCCTGCTTCTCTGTCAGGGCCCTCCAACCATGAACAAGGACCACATTGGGTCAAAGAATTAAATACCTCTATGGCACAGTTTCCTCTTTCTCTTCAGGGGGTTCTTGAGTCCTGGAAACCCCCACTTCTTTAAGGTTTGTGGCCCTAAGGTCCCTGGCATTCCTGACTTTTCTGATTCCTCTGAGGAGGATTCATTTTGAAGAATCTGAGGATGGCGAGTGTGCAGAAGGGGCTTCTTCCCATACCTATGGTGACCCCTTTGAGGCTGACCCTGAACCCTCTGCTAAGGGTCTCATTAAGGCGGTTTTATTTACCCTTAACCTTCTTGTTAATCCTGTAGAGCCACAGGCTACTTTTGATGTCTTTTCAAAAAGCCCAGTACTGTCTTTCCGCCTAATCCCACTCTGGGTCAAATTATCCTGGATGAGTGGAAGACTCCTGACACACGTCTCACTCTTTCCAAGAGATTTTCTAAGTTGTACCCCTTCTTTGATGCTACTTTGGTCAGTGGGCTACACCTCCTCAGGTTGATTCCCCTTATTGCTAGGCTTTCTAAATCTGCAGATCTTCCTACAAAACTGTTGGATCCTGAATATGGACAAATCCGCTCTGGTCCCTTCTCTGGACCTGGTTTTCCTCAGCCGACTCTCGTGAGGGCATAGTCTATCTGAGAGAGGACTCTTCGGCAGAGCATGTCCAAGCTGTCCCAGGCTCTGGAGTGGACATCAGCTCCGGCGCAGAAGTTCTCTAGTGGGTAAGATGATTTCTACCACTAAAGCTAGTTTTAGCAGGAAAGTCCTGGAGGCAGTTCTGCGGGTCTAGGACTTTTTCTCATTCTGTGCCTTTATAGCTCTTTAACTGTTTGAGTCCTGTTGGCTTTTGCTCCTGTGTAGTGTCTGTTGACACTTTGTTTGGGCTGTTCTGTGTCCTGGATAGTCCATGGGAACTCTCTGGTATCATGGGGACCGACGCTTGGTCCTTTCCTTCCTTTTTCCCACCCTGGGAACTCAATGTTAGTACATTCCCATGGTATCTGTAAGCTATATTGGACGACAGAGAAAAGAGGATTTTAGTCTTATCTGTTAAATCCTTTTCTCTTCATCCATATAGCTTACAGGTCTCCCATCCAGCAGAAGGGGCCATGCTAGGTTTCCTGTGGCGGGACATGGGCGTCCAATTGGGTCCATGCTCACAGGAGTTTTCCTCTTCCTTCTCGCTATCTAGCTCAGTAGGTTTTGTCTCAAATCTATCTGGAGAGGGGAGTGGCTAGGTAGCCTGCTATGGAGGAGGGGGAGGCTCCACCCTGCACTTCTTGAAGAATTGTTCTAGCCTACTGGGAGGAGCTGTCACCTCCCCATGGTACCTGTAAGCTATATGGACTAAGAGAAAAGTATTTAACAGATAGGACTAAAATCCTCCTTTGTTCCTTGCATATCATTTGAAAAGTTTATCAATCTTTTGCTCAAATCTCTTACATGCAGTCTGGTATTTCCTGACACCCCTAACACTTTATAGGTTATTTTTCAAGGGCTTAATGAAGAGAAGAATATAAAAATGTATAGTTAGTTATTTTTAGGTTTCACAATTTTAAAGGACAACATAAAGCATATTGTGCATAGTAATTTCTGTGGTTGGATATTAGAAACTGATCTTTAGCATTTTTGTCAATCTTTATGGAAAAAATTAGGTAACCTGAGCTATTGCCCCTGACACACCAAAGTGCCACTGCACTAAACTTTATCTCACTTATTGTAATCTATATGGAAATTTGGGGGCTGGCATATAAGCAATAGGATTGGTTTGATAAACCCACTTTTGGTTATCTTTAGCAGTTAAGTTGCGTTTTTATGATATGTGCTTGAAAACTTTTCCAGGAATGACACCTTCCAAAGGTACACAGGCAGTGAAAGAGCTGTGCCTTGGATAATAGGGAAGTCGCTTGGGGGCATTCAAGCAAATGAGTTAAATGGGATACAGCAAGATTTGTCATTTAAAGGTGTTTGAAGATAAAAACAGTGATAAATCCATTTTCCCAAGATAACAACATAACATTTTGAGTTAAAATGTTTCAATAAATGTATTATTGTTAACAGTTCTTTGAGAGCCAACATATTTCACAGTGCTGTACGAGATGGGAGAGAGAAAATATACTAACATACAGAAATTGATTAAAAGCATTAGTAGTAAGGGCTCAAAGGCAAAAATATCTTCCTTAATGGCAACATTTAAAGAGAGTTCCCCTTTAAACATTACTATCACCTCAATAAAGTCTCTCCCCCCCCCCCCCCCCCAACAATTAGCCATCTAGGGATAAGCTTAACAAAAATAGTATTAGCCAGCATAGTTACCGCGTTACTGAGAAATCCTACTTCTGGCGAGACTCATGGCCAGGCAATGGCTCAGACATCTTTGCTTACAAACATGCCTGCGCTGTCAGTCCCGGTCTCCTCTAGGAGGTGTTGCATGATACCTTTAGGTACCAGAAGGGACTGACTGCACAGATGCCTCTTAAGTGCTGTTGCCTAGCCGTCAGTCTCGGCAGAAGTAGGATTTCTCAGTAACTCGGTAATTAAGATGGTTAATACTACTGTTGTTAAGCTTATCGCTAGATGGCTAATTGTTGAGGGAGAGTTTATTTGGGGTGATCTCCCTTTAAAGGGATAGCAATGTTTCATAATAAAAGCAGCTCCAATTAATCTTCATAGTATTTGGGCCATGGAGAGTGTTATTTCAGTACTGTCAGAGTTGTAGTTCAAGAATAATGGAATGATAAATTATCCCCCTCCCACCCCTTTTACTGATGTAACACTGCTCAGCTCAGAGCAGCAGGGTGGTGTCCAAGTGGATTGCAGAGAGGGACAATCTTCAATTAACATAAGGGAAAAACCTGAAAAACCTGTCAATGGGGGCAGGGCTTTCATTGATCTCTCAGTAAGAAGATTGTCCCTTGCTGTGAGCTGTCTGGTCTTTGGACCAGATTCCACATCTGAGGGGAGGCGGCTTACACTAGGTAAAAGGTGCTGGAGGGGGAAACCTTATCATTCAATTACTCTTGAACTACAATTCTGACAGTATCGAAATAACACTCTCTATGGCTCAAATACAATGAAGATAATGGGAGCCCTTTAAGCTTACTTACAGCTTCACTTCAGCCCCAGACACCCCATCCCTTGAGAACCCCCTCCCCTTCTAAATAACACACTTCAGACCTTTTTATTTTTTGTGTGGACGGATTAGAGTAAGGCCACAGCATTTATCGAAGAATACATTCTTCATTAAAACATTTACAGATAAAATGTAATATACATTAACAATGTATGGAGTGTTTCCATGGTGCTTGCTATACATGTCAAATTCTAACTGCCTCCAATAACCTCCTAACAATTACCCAAATTGTACATATTTTTCCCAATACATGTTAACGTTACCCAAACATAATCATCAAAAACCCACTTTAACTTGACTGCGAGCCATGCCACTATCCATTCCTATCCTACTTGGCTGACACAAGTGTTAGCCCAACAGCCATAACTCCAGCTCCTTAGACCAAGCACAGGGAGCCACATCCTGAATCAGAAAGTTGCACTACTAAGAGTGGGCTTCACACAGCAAGCAACCCAACATGCTGTGATGGCAATAAAGCAAACCTGGCACTGCAATCCCATGTGCTTGCCACCCTTATACCACTCAATTATCTGGCAGCTGCCTTCCAGGTGCGACTGTTGCAACCTGCTACCAAACTAAAGGGTGGGTGGGACACTCCTTGTGCTCCTGGAAGGTGACTGACCGCAGAGAAACCCACAATCATCTCTAGTCCTGCACTTCCTCTCCTCCCCCTTATCCAAGGGATGCAGGTATGGGGGAAGGCCAATCAGCCCACACCTTGTCCCACATTCGCCTCGCTCCATGCACAGCCATAACATCTTGAGAGGAACTAACTTTGGCTGTCCTAACCACGTAAATCAAAACTTGTTCCCAAACCATGCCCCTAACCCCAAACCACCGCACAGCCACCCAATCCGCAGGAAAACCCAGACAGTTTTCCCGTGTCCCGAACTGCAGCTCTCTATTAGGCCCAGTAGGTGTACGAATGGCCAATCGTCCAGTCCGAACCTTCCAGACACCTGGAACAGAAAAAAATGTAACACAAGTAGCGATCACACCAATAAACTCGTCCTAATGTATAAATTTAAACTTGCTACTGATCTGCTTAACAACATTCGATCCCAACCCCCAACTCACCTCTTCTGCCATTTCCCCAACCAGAAACGACTGCAAAACCAACGTGTCGGCTTGCTAATGAAGACACTCAAGACCAGGATGAAGAACCAGCACAAACTGGAAGCACTACAGCGACGATGCATGGGCATGAACCAAACGCCACCCCCCCTACACACACACACAAATGGACAAAAACCTAAGTAATATTTAAATGCCTCGAATGGATGTTTAAGAGAGCCCGTAGTGAACATTGAAAACCTAACACTTCACACACACACACACACACACACACACACACACACACACACACACACACACACACACACACACACACAATCGGTCTTAGAATGCCGCAGCAGGGTAGAAACTGAGTCCATATCCAAAGCCCAAATCCCCCGCGGCCCATTGACTGTCACTGATTAACTCTCCTACATGAAACAAGACCACCTCCAGAGGCAGACGAACAAGACAAGGTCAACACCCCCCCCCCCAACAAGTGACTCACAACAGAGAAAGAGATATGTCAGGTTGATGCTAGATGGCCAAAGACCCACCGCAGACCACACCAGCAACACATTCATTGGCGACTTCACGCCACAAAAAGGCCAGTGCAGACATCTGATCATCAATGAAAGAAAGCCTTTACTCACTCAACCGCACCAACAGAACAGTCGAGAGATCCTCATCTAATTGTGCCAAGAAGGGCCCTAAAACCTCCAGGTCTGCACACATGGAACACATAACCCATAAGGTTCGCGGGCAATTGGATGTATCCTGAGTTAGTCATTACGCAAACACTGTCCCCATAGGGATGACACTGCAACTGAAATTAGGTTTCCAAGTAGAGATTGAAGCTGCTGTGCCTTAGTCCTAAAAAAACTGCAAATTATCCTCTGGCAGCCAGAACTGCATTGCCACTGAATCAAACACAATGCGGAGTCACAGGACACCATAAAACTCTGCCACAAAAGTCTCCAACAAATGTAACAAAGACATATTTCAAAAAACACTGTAATATGTAACCAAAATTATAAATATAGTCTCATGCCCGCCAATTGGCCACTCATATGGGACTCCTCTTGTTCAAGTAATTAAATATCATAAATCCAGTGATTCCTCAAAGGAAACAAAAATGGGACAGGATAACTTTATGGAAAAATGTATTAGAAAGAGAGACACTCACGAGTGAAGTGTGAAATATGTGCATATGAACAGAAGGACCAGTTTCTCTCCTCTGCTTTGGATATGTTTAGGAGAGACACTGTATCCAGTGCAATATCTCAATGTAAGGACATACAGACTCTGTGCGATGTTAGAAGGCTCAGGGCATTGCACCTGAGAGAGTACAGTCTGGATCAGAGTGCATCAAGACCTTGGACCAAGTCCGTCTAAGGGAGAGTGCAGGGAGAAGTGGTCCTTCTGTTTATATACACATTTTTCAGGCTTCACTTGTGTATTTCTTTTTAATACATTTTTCCATAAAGTGATAAAGTCCCATGTGCTTTTCTTTCTATTTTGAGTAATCGCTGGATTTTACATCACAGATTACACGTATTGTATTGTGCCATACTATTTTTGTTCCTATAGTCCAAGTGTCATCCACATAGCAGAAGATAGCAGAGCAACACTCAGGCGACTCCTCTCCCAAGATGCTAGCATAAATGCAAAATACCCACAGCCAATTACCTAATGCCTTTGGGATCCTCTGAAAATGCTTCTTTTCCTTCTCCTCCCCCCTTTTTGCAGCCTTCACCTTATCCTCCTGCACATCAATTAAGTCCCTCAGTGGAAGCGATGTGAAAAGCTCGGCAGACTTGCCATTTCAGATCCTCTCCCAGAACTCGAGCCACAAATTATCACCCAGCGGCCCCGCAAAACACAAAACCTACTTTGGCCATGTCTGCCATCTGAACACCCACCCTCCTAACTGTCCATTGCAAATAACAGGCAGTTTGTAATATTGTTATTCATTGTGTACAGAGTTAAAATTCACAAAACTCTTAACCCTGAATTTCCTATGTTTTCTTTTAGTGATAAATGTAACATTGGTTTATTGGAGGATTTTTGCTTTTGAATTTCCATATATTTTATTTTTAACACCTCTGTGGATACACTAATCTGGTAAAATATTTGCAATTTCTTTTGTTGAAGTTTAGTAGAGTTCGATCTGTGTATGCTAATGGATTATGAACATTCCTATAAGAATAAATTTACACTTCAGTACCTTATGAACTAAGGCACAAGGTGGTACCATGTTATCTGTGGAGAAAGCAGGAGATTGTTGGAGTGAAAGTGTTACCTTTTTATTGTTAAAAAAAAGTTACCTTTTATTTTAACTGATTTAGTTTCAGCTTACAGGATTTCAAGACCACTTAGGTCTGTCAGACATGTTATAGAATGAAAGCTGTATACCTCAGATATGCATACACAAAACATAACCGATTGTACAGTAGACAATCACATGCATTAATGACTGTGGGAAATACAAGTTCTTCATTACTTTGAAATCGACTGAAGGTGAACATTTTAACATCCGACTTTCTAAATAACTCTCTACTATATTACAGGCATATTTTTCTAGTATGCAATAAAAACCACCTCCCAGTATGAAGTGTGGCCAAGTGGTCTCTTTTTGATGTGTTAAACCCTTCAGTGCCAGGGGCTTGGGCGATTTCCTGCATTTTTGCTATCCATCTGTTTAGGCTTTACTTTCACTGGGGATTTCTAGTGATTTATGGAAAACTATATATGTATTTTTTTTTTTTTCCAGACGAAATTTTTCATGATGCCTTACATGTAGTGAATTAGGCATCGTGCAAAAAAAAGCTATGATGTCATAATTACAAAACAAAGTAAAAAAAAATACATATTTTGCTAAAATCATATACTCTATATCAAAAACCTTTACCTTGATTGTTAAAGTTCCAATTATTTGAAAAAGCCCCGAGTCCCCTGAGTTCAAAAATAGCAAATCTGTATGGTTTTACCTGAGTCCGTGGCTAGCACAGAGCCCTAATCACCAGGAGTGCAAAATGGCATTTTCAACTTTATGAACTACTATGCACGTTCTAGTGTTTTTGTGCTAAAACTACCCTAAAACAGTGGAATGACTATATATTTCTGGAAAGTAACTATCCTGTCACATCAAATGAGGGGTCACTTGCCTGGTATGTACAAATGTTTCCATAGGATGGCACTATAGGAAAAAGTTAAAACATTTTACATTTCCACCCCTTCAAATGTACTGAAATCTGTGAAAACTATAGACTTTCCAGCTGTATTCATTAGCTAGTGCTCTTAGGAGATAAATGGCACCTCATTGGTATGAGTTGACATACCATTATGGGTGCCAGAAACATATAACTACACCTACCTGATTTCTTTTTTGAAAATGGCTGCTTGTACTAAAATATTCATAACTATTAGAGACATGAAGGAAAGGTATAAAATGTATACCATTTTGGAAAATAGACATTCTCCCACATCAAATGAGGGGTAACTTTCTTTCCCTGGGCTGAAGTGCACAATTATTTCCAAAATGTAGCACTATAGGAATATATACAGATTTTGCTTACATTTCCACCACTTCAAAGATACTGCAATGTTTGAAAACCACAACATTTCCTACTGTATTTAGTACCTGTTCTGCTCTTCTTCTCTTCTGTACATATTGCTCTCCCAGCATGATCAGCTGGGAGATCAATAACTGGGATGCATCAGGACTGATCCTGATGCCCCCTCCAATAGTGCCAGGCTTTTTTTTTTTTTTTTAATTCTAAATGCGGCCACTGCATGTCATTTTTACCAGCTTACGCAGTGACTGCTTTTAGTGGGTACAATAATATATGAGCTTAAAATTTGCTTAGTGTATGGAATAATATGACTTAACTTCCTTATTACACTTCAGTGACCCTGAGATCTTTGATACTGTGTTCATTTTTGCAAAAAAAATGTTGCCCCACACTTCCCCCCCCCTCCCATCACACTCAACCTATGTAAATTCATCAACTTTCTTAGTTTGTCCTATCTCATCTACATATAATCCTTTTTTGGGACATTTAGCACACATAAGGTATACAATATGTATAGAGCTTCAAGATAGATATTGTAGGTGATTGTTTATGTTCCAGAAAATTTCTTCTAGGTACACTGGTTGCTCTCTGAATTTGATTACCTTTGCATTATATCCATGACCATCTCTATTGCTTTCAGTAGTCTCAGACCTATCTACTGTATGTCAAGACTTCTCCCATTCACTTTTTTGCTTAAAGAGATAGTAATACTTCGTTTTATCTTTACTTTATTTTGTAGGCATTAAAAAAACATGAAGAACGATAAGAGTCTTGTCTCTCAAACCTTTATGGTTTGAGAGATATTCACAAGCAATGTTTCCCCTCCCGCCCCTTTTACCTGGTGTAAGCCATCTCTTCTCAGATGTGGCATATGTTTGATAGATAACAAAAGGGGACAATCTTCTTCCTATGAAAACAATGAAAGCCATGCCCCCTTGATAAGTTTTTCAGGTTTTTCCCTTATTTTAATTGAAGATTGTCCCTCTCTGCAGCCTACCTGGGCACCTCCCTTCTGCTCTGGCTCAGCATTGTTACACCAGTAAAAGGGGCAGGAGGGGTATACTTTATCATTGAATTACTCTGACAGAACTGAAATAACACTCTCCAAAGTCCAAGTACTATGATGATTAATTAGAGCCGCTTTTATTATGAATCATTACTATCCCTTTAAGCTTTTAGTTTGACGCAATTTCTGTTCATCTATCACCTTTCACGTAGTGGTTATTTATTATTATTATTATTATTACATTTTTTTTTCTTAATAATAATAAAATAATAATAATAATAAAAAATTGAATCCAATGTTTCAGCCATATTGCCCTTCTCGCTTCTGTCTTATAAGAAATAATATGTATAGCTTGTAATATCCCACTGTAGCATGCTTTGGTTTAATGGATATTGATAAGGCTACATACTATTGTGGTGCTCTTGTTTTTGCTGAGATGAGAAGAGGCTGCTGGCCACAATTGCCACCTCATCTTCTTACTTAGGGTTCTTTTCTTTTCCTTTCTAAGGAAGGGATGGGAGCGGTACGGTTAGGGCCCAATATAAAGTAAAAATATGGTTCCAGGCTGAAAACTGTATTGACCAATTTTTTGTTTTTCTTTTTCCAAATGCCTAACAGTAACTTTTTACATTTTCCCTTTGCTTTAACAGAGTTTTTGTAGACTCCAAAATGTGCAGATTCTGATGTGGGCAATCAGAAATTCCGTAATGGTGGCATTACCCAGTGTGAAATTGCAAGATGATAAGAATCTGGAGTAAAAAGTTCTGGGCGTCCTGCCTTCTGATTGCATTCTTTTTTTTCTTGGTGACCCTTCAGGTAAGGTAAATGAAATTTGGGTTAGGTCAATTTAAATATCTTTTGTTTTCAGCATCTCTAAAATGTGTTAATCCCTAAAATATCATGAGAAACCATTTTGATGTGTGTGTGTATATATAATGTATTATTCAGACACCATTTTTATTAATTTGGTTTGTGCAGTTTGTCATGCGAGATGAGAATAAGTTAACTTACTGAGATTAATACTAATCACTATTGTAGTCATAAAGACTTACCTGGTATCAGCTTATTAATAGGCTCTACATCAATATGCCTGGAAAAGGCAGAAAGGGCTACTCTCACAGGTCATATGTAAGAGTGGCTTTTAGGTCTCAAAAATAATGGATTTTTACACTTTAGGATAAGTGCAAGGAGGAAAATGAAACAAGGAAGAAGAGAGACTGAAAACAAAAAATGGAAACTATGTAAATGAGAATAAAGGGATAGCTGACTGTCTCAATGAATATTTCTGTTCAGTCATTACAGAGGAAGATGAAGGGAAGGGACCTCTGTTAGAAAAACAAAATGGCAAGACATGGGAAACATGCATGTTTACAGAGGAAGAAGTTCTACTTCAACTTTCTAAGGTTAAAACAGATATATCAATGGGACCAGATGGGATACACCCAAAGTTATAAAAAGAACTTGTGTGTTCTGGCAAAACCTTTAACAGAATTATTCAATCAGTCACTAACGACAGGAATAGTTCCAGAAGATTGGAAGTCAGCAAATGTAGTACCTCTTCACAATAAAGGTAGCAGGGAAGAGTCTGGTAACTACAGACCAGTAAGTCTTACATCAATAGTGGGAAAATTAATGGAGACTATGTTAAAGGAAAGAATTGTTGAATATCTGAATTTAAATGGCTTGCAAGATACCAAACAGCATGGGTTTACAGCAGGGTGGTAGTCAATGGAGAATATTCGGACAAAAGGAGTGTTACTAGTGGGGTACCTCAGGGATCTGTACTGGGACCCATTCTTTTTAACCCCATCGTGACAAGTGACTTACCAGGTACATCCCGCAAAAACTGTAACTTAGTGACAGAGGACGTACTTGGTAAGTCACGGAAGTCATTCACTAGAATGACGGAAAAAAAAAACCCCCGTCAAGTGCCGGCCGCGTGCGCGCACGGCCGGTCACTAATGGGTTAATATTTTTATTAGTGATATTGCAAAAGGTCTTCAAGGTAAGGTATGCGTTTTTGCAGATGATACCAAGATCTGCAATAGGGTAGACATTCCAGGGGGAATAAGCCAAATGACAAATGATTTAGGTAAATTATAAGAATGGTCAAGAGTATGGCAGATGCAGTTTAAATGTAAAGTAATGCACTTGGGACATAAAAATCCAAAGGAAAAATATACTATTAAGGGTGCTGTACTGTCCGAGACAACAGAGGAAAGGGATTTGGGAGTAATTATCTCTAATGAGTTAAAGGTAGGCAGGCAATGTAATAAAGCGGTGTGGAATGCAAGCAGGGTACTGGGTTATATAGCTAGGGGCATTAGTATCAGAAAAAGGGAAGTGGTCATGCCACTCTACAGATCTCTAGTTAGACCTCACCTAGAGTATTGTGTACAGTACTGGAGACCCCATCTCCAGAAGGATATAGATACTCTAGAGAAAATTGAAAGAAGGGCTACTAAAATGGTGACTGGTTTACAGGAAAAGAAATATCAGGATAGACTAAAGGATCTGAACATGTATAGCTTGGAGGAGAGGAGAGAGAGGGGGGGATGTGATTGAAACATTCAAATACATGAAGGGATTCAGCAAAGTGCAGGATGGAAGTATATTTCAAAGGAGTAAAAATGTTAGGACAAGAGGCCATAATCTAAAAATAGAGGGACACAGGTTTAGATGTAATGTAAGAAAGTTTTACTTCACTGAGAGGGTAGTAGATAAGTGGAATAGCCTACCAGCAGAAGTGGTAGAACTTAATAGAGTGACAGAATTTAAGCATGCGTGGGATAGGCATAAGGCTGTCCTTAACTTAAGAAAAGACCAAGGACCAAAAAAGGTTTTAGGTTTTTACTGTAGGAAAATGGGCAGAAATGGTTCTTATCTGCTGTCAAATTCTATGTTTCTATTCCATGTTTCTATAAAAACAGACTGTGACTATTACCCCAGATCATATATACGTGTTTGTGTTCCTTTCAAGCAGTGAAATGTCTGTTTGTTTACAAATGATAGTGAAATAGTAACCCCTTGGCAACGCATGACAGTCCAGGCCCACCATATATTTCCTTCCTTTAAGGACATGTGATGATTCTGGTTTGTCATGGGTTAAAACTCCCATTGTGTCGCAGAGTGCGATGGAAGAACACCTTGAAGGCTACTGCCAACTTTTGCTTCAGGACACATGTAACAGAGGTAATATTTGCATTGGTCATGTCTCTGTCTCACTCCTCCTCACACAGATTGTGAGGAAGAGAGAAGCAACAATCGTTGTGAAATGTTGGTGTACATTTTTCCCCCCTCTGATCACTGTAAGTTAGTGTTCAGGTATAGATCACAGCCTTTAGCCAATTGGAAAGGAGAGTGGAGCTCTTGCTCTGTTATTATCCTGTGCTGATGGGGGATCCCAGTCTTCTTCCCTCCCTCATTCCCTTTTGTTATGCTAGGCTGGAATCATCCAAGTTTTGCTGAATCTTGTGATCTCAGGTAACAGTGTGTGTAACTCTTAATGCCATAAGAGGGTAAAAAGGGAAATCGGTTGCCTGGTGTAGCTGAGGAGGGATTGCACTTTGGGAATATAAATCTGTATTTTGACTGTTTATAAATACTGCCTAAAGTAGATGAACCGTTGGAATTGTGTTTTCTTATTTATAAATACACTAATTAATAAACACCCCCTTCACATATTTTATTAAATATATTTATTTTTTAATAAAATGTATTAGAAATATAGTTGGGGATGGGTAGGAATATCCAGGATTTAGGGTTGATGTGGGTTAGGATAATATTTGGGCTTAGTGTTGGTGTTTCCAGAAATGGGGGTAGAGAATGGAGAAAAGGGGGGTAGAAGGGAAAAATGAGGTGAAGGTTATACAACATAATTAGCAATTATCATAGAGAAACACAGCAGACCATCAAATGTACAGCAATATTGTAGCCTAAGCTTGGCTCAAACACAAGAGGATGGCATAAACTGTTGCAGGGCTAAAGGGAGAGACAAGTGGTCCAGGGCTTAGTGGCAAGACACATGCTAAAACTAGAATAACACGTGCTAAACAGAGGCCTGAGTATCACTATATCCACAACAACTCTAAAAGAAAGGAAGAACAATGTAAAGCAGAGACTAGAGAGCCCATGTATATAGGGTGAGGGAGAGACAGAGAGGAAAAAAAAGGGGGGAAAAGAAAAGAGGAGTAGAAGGTAGAGAAGACTACAGGAGATAAGGAAGCAGAGAAGAATGGTGAGAAATTGATTTGGGCCAGATCCCAGCCTCTAGGCCAGGGCCAGGGATGTATTATTAAAGATAAACCAAGGCTTCCAAATCTGGGAAAACAGAGATTGAGAATTAGTAAGTAGGGACCTTAGCCTCCCCATGGAGTAAATGCTCCAGATGTCCCAGACCAGAGCCTGGGATGCCGGAAGGCTGAGCTGCTTCCAATGTTAAGCCAAAGCGTATCTGTCAGGCAAATTTCTCAATATAGCTTACAGGTACCATGGGGAGGCGACAGCTCCTCCTAGTAGGTTGAAACAATTCTTCAAAGACGTTGCAGGGGTGGAGCCTCCCTCTCCTCCATAGAAGGATACCCAGCCACTCCCCTCCATTTAAGATTTGTTCCTCTCTCTGGTAGGAAGGTTCTGAATAATTCTGCTTAGTTTTAATTTATTTGTTATGCTAGGTTCCTGAATTCCACCAAAGATAAAGACACACACACACACACGTAGTGAAAACTATAACTACTGTTTATTAAATATGCATGACATAAAAGATACTTGGCTACCGCCAGAGTTTTCATCAGTATGGGAGAGCACTCCATATGCTCCTGCAGCAACAATCTTTTAAACACACAGGCTTGAGATTAGATAACACACTCTCTGTCTCAAGATGGCTCTGAGAACCTAGAGATGTGTCTCAACTTGTTAATGTGAGGTACATACAAACGACGCCCTAATTGATATGATATAAGCCTATCATAGTGCAGGATAAAAAGTATTGCATAACTGTTGCATAACTGTTTCCCTGTTGTTTATTCTGCTACGTGCAGAGAGTTAACCCTTGGCCGCCCATGAGGAGACCACAAAAAGTACCTTCCCTTACATTATTATTTTTACTTAGATTTGTGGTGTCCAAATTCCCCCATTAGGCAGATTACCATTACTGGCTTCCTCTGGTGGATTGGCCAGTTTACAGGAACTGCTTGTGGACCATTTCAGCCCTGGGAGAGAACCATGTAGCCCATGTTTCTCTCTTTTTTCTTTCTCTCTCTTTCACCCCCTCTCTCTTCAGAGGGAGTCTCTCTGAGGCTTCTCCCTTGCAATGGTAATTGTTCAGAAAAGGTGAACAACCATTTGAGTGCCATGGTCCACTGTCCCACTGTTCGCTTATTCTTCTTACTGTGGCTGCTGCTCTGGGGATCTTTGGTGCATTTGTCTGTTATGTGGTACTTAACCCCTTCCCTGCCAGTCTTGGTCAGTTGGGGGTCTTAATATTTCCATTTTATTTATTTCCTTCATTGTATCTGGTATTTTATGTGTGTGTTTTTTTTGTTTCCTCTCTATAAGCGTATCATACGCAGGGCTTGGTCTCCTCAGCTCTCCTCCTCCATTTTAACCCTTTGCTCACCAGATAAGTACATTTTAGGCTTACTGGGGTGAAATATTTAATCTGGGTAGCAGTATTTGGGGCTTATTTTACTGCTTTAACATTTCTCCTGTTAGGATAACAGATCCACCAGGCCTAAGGCTAAGGACTCAGGCGTCTCAGACCCCCTCATGTATTGCTCCTCATGCCACTCAGGGCTTCCTATGGGGTATTCTGGACATTTATGCCCCTCGTGCTGCGGCCCATACGTCTCTGCCAGGGCCTTCCAGCCATGACCCCTCTTGGGTCAAGGACTTAAAGTCCTCTATGGCACAGTTTTCTCTTTCTATTCAAGGGGTTCTTCCTTTAGGTTTGTGGCCTCTAAGGCCCCTGGCATTCCTGATTTATATGATTCTTCCTTTGAGGATTCAGATGGTGATTCTGTGGATGCTGTGTGTTCCGAAAGGGGCTTCTTCCCACTTTCATGGGGAACCCTTTGAGGCTGACTCTGAGCCCTCTGCTGAGGGTCTCATTAAGGTGGTATTGACCGCTTTAAATATTCCCTCTACTCCTGTTGAGCCACAGGCTGCTTCTGACATTTTTCAAAAGCCTAAGACGTCATGCACTGTTTATCTGCCTAATCCCACTCCTAGATCAGGTTATCCTGTATTAGTGGAAGACTCCTGACAAGTGCCTTTCTCTGTCAAAAAGGTTCTCTAAACTCTATCCCTTTTCTGACGCTTCCTTGATTCAATGGGCTATACTCCTCCTCAGGCTGATTTCCCATTTGATGTCCACGGTCTTTGCTGTAGCAGACGCTTCATCTCAAAAAGACGTGACTGACAAGGAAACGTGACACTATCTTGAAAGTTAACTTCACGACCATAGGTGCGTCCATGAGGCCCACCTTTGCTTCTGCATGGGTCAATAGGGCTATTGCCATCTGGACTGAACAGCTGACTGCTGCTGTACACAAAGGTGCTCCTAAAGCTGACCTTTTATCCCCTTTGACCAACATTTCTGAGGGTCAGCATTATGTTACTGATGCTCTCTTGGATGCGGTTTGGCTTGAAGCCAAGACATCAGCTTTTTTTGTGACTGCTAGGTGCATGCTGTGGCTGAAAATCTGGTCTGCTGACCTGATCTCTAAGAAATCACTGATTTCTCTTCCCTTTCAGGGTACCTCTCTTTTTAGCCCCGAACTGAAGACTCTCTTCATCAGTGAGGCCACTAGGGGTAAGAGCATGTTGTTGCCTCAAGCTCCTAAATGCACCCCTCAGACAAAGAGACATCATCTTTTTTTTGTCCCAAACAAAGCAAAGCATTTAGGGTGAATCCGGTGATGCCTCAGGCCCCGAGTTACACCCCCAAGCCCAAGCAGCAATGGAGGTCTAAAAACACCTCCACCAAACCTAAGCCCACCAAACCTTCTTTGGCATGACTTGCCGAACCCTGGTCTACGACCAGTAGGGGGTGACCTGCATCCCTTTTTGAGTGTTTGGACAGGCTCTGTTGCAGATCAGTAGGTTTCAGAAGGTTACATGATTCCCTTCAAATCCCTGCATCCCTTCAGGTTCTTTCTTCTCGCACCCATCAGGGACAAGAAAAGCTCAGGCTTTTCAACAGGGCGGTCCAGTCTCTCTTGGACGAGGGAGTTTCTGGCACCAGTTCCCCTACAAGAGAAGGTGTGGGTTTTTATTCCAACCTCTTTGTCATTTCCGAGGAGGATGTTGGCTTCCTCCCTATCCTGGACCTCAAGGATCTCAACAAGTTCATGGTCAACAGACTGTACAGGATGGAGTCCTTGTGCTCTGTCATTGCAGCAATGTGTTCGGGGGAATTTCTGGCGTCTTTGGTTCTTCAGGATGCCTATCTGCACATTCCTGTGCATCCAGACAGTAAACAGTACCTCAGATTTGCCTGCGAACTGGGTCACTTCCAGTTCATTGCTCTCTACTTTGGGCTTACAACAGCTCCTCTGGTGTTCAGTTGAGTTCTGGGTGCATGGATTGCCTTTCTGCACACCAAGGGGATTCAGGTAACACCTTACATGGACTACCTTCTCCTCAAGGCACCTTCCAGGGACCTCCTAGACCACCAAGTCCAGGACTGTGCTCAGATCCTCTTCCAGCATTGTTGGATTCTCAATATGGACAAGTCTGCTCCAGTGCCCTCACAGAACCTGGTGTTCCTTGTGTCCGCTTTGATACTCTATGGAGTTCTACCTGACGGAGGACTTAATTCAGCAGCTCGCCTCCAAGGTGTCTCTTGCCCTGTCTTGGATGTCAGCTCCAGTGAGGAATTTCTCCTCCCTGGTGGGATAGATGATATCCACCATGGAAGTGGTACTGTTTGCTGTGGCTCATGCCAGGGAACTTCAAAGGTTTGTGATCCGAGTTTGCAGAGGGAACCTGGACCTTCTGGATCAACCTGTCTCCCTTTCTGCTGAAGCAACACAGAGTCTTCGCTGGTGGTTGAACCTAGCCTACCTGGAGAAAGAGAGGCCGTTTGTGATACCATACTGGACCATTGTGACGACTGATGCCAGCCTGCTTGGTTGGAGCACAGTCTTGGGTCACCTAAGTGTTCAGGGCCGTTGGTCAGAAGAGGAGACTCTTCTTCCCATCAACATCTTGGAGCTCAGTGCGATTTCCCATGCTCTGAATTATTGGTCCTCTCATCTGATGGGGTGCTGCTATCTCAGCCGTGCACATCCCAGGCGTAGAAAACGTCCTAGCAGTTTTCCTCATTTGACACACGGTGGACCCGGGAGAGTAGGTCCTTCACCTGGAGGTGTTCAATCTCCTAGTACAGATGCGGGGTCTTCCTGTGATAGACCTTATGGCTACCAGGGACAACCAGAAGGTTCAGATGGTTTGCTCATTCTGGATGGATCCCCTAGCATTTTGTGGTGGATGTGCTGTCAACCCATGGAGATTTCATCTGGCCTACATCTTTCTTCCTCTCCTGCCCAGGGTGCTGCTAAAGATTCGGATGGACGGGACTTCATACTGATTGAGCCCTATTTGGCCAGACAGCCTTGGTTCCCAGAACTACTGGCCTTATCTGCTCAAGAACAGTTTCCGCTGCCACGCAGAATGGATCGTGTTCTCCTGGGTTACCTGTGGAAGTAGGATGTGGACCATCTGGCTTTAACGGCATGGCTGTTGAAACCTTCATCTTGAGGAAGAAGGGCTATTCTCCAGAAGTAGTCTCCATTGTGATTCAAGCTAGAAAAAACATTTCTTCTGAAGCCTATCATAGGGTTTTGTCTCCCTTCCTTGCTTGGTGTGTGGAGGAATTTTATCTTCAGCTATCCTGTCTTTTTTTGCAGGATGGTTGAACAAGGGCCTTAACCTTAGTTCCTTGAAGGTTCCTTGGCTCTCTGTCTTTCTTCCTCTCCTGCCCAGGGTGCTGCTAAAGATTCGGATGGACGGGACTTCATACTGATTGAGCCCTATTTGGCCAGACAGCCTTGGTTCCCAGAACTACTGGCCTTATCTGCTCAAGAACAGTTTCCGCTGCCACGCAGAATGGATCGTGTTCTCCTGGGTTACCTGTGGAAGTAGGATGTGGACCATCTGGCTTTAACGGCATGGCTGTTGAAACCTTCATCTTGAGGAAGAAGGGCTATTCTCCAGAAGTAGTCTCCATTGTGATTCAAGCTAGAAAAAACATTTCTTCTGAAGCCTATCATAGGGTTTTGTCTCCCTTCCTTGCTTGGTGTGTGGAGGAATTTTATCTTCAGCTATCCTGTCTTTTTTTGCAGGATGGTTGAACAAGGGCCTTAACCTTAGTTCCTTGAAGGTTCCTTGGCTCTCTGTCTTTTTTTCAGAGGCACATTGCCACTTTACCAGATATCAAGGTCTTCTTTCAGGGTGCTGCTCATGCCTTCCCTGCTTATAAGGCTCCCACTCCTCAGTGGGACCTTAATCTTCTCTTGGGAGCGTTGCAGCAGCCTCCTTTTGAGTCCTTGGCTACCATCCCCTTAAAGGGATAGTAATACTTAGTTATTTCTTTATTTTATTTTGTAGGCATTAAAAAACATGAAGAATGGTATAAGTCTTATCTCTCAAACATTTATGGTTTGAGAGAGATTCACAAGCAAAGTTTCCCCCTCCCGCCCCTTTTACCTAGTGTAAGCCATCTCTTCTCAGATGTGGAATCTAGTTGTAAGACCAGACAGATAACAGCAGGGGACAATTTTCTTTCTATTAGAACAATGAAAGCCCTGCCCCCCTTGACAGGTTTTTCCCTTATCTTAATTGTCCCTCTCTGCAGCCTACCTGGGCACCTCCCTTCTGATCTGGCTGAACAGTGTTACATCAGCAAAAGGGACGGGAGGGGGATACTTTATTATTGATTTACTCTTGAACTACAACTCTGACAGAATTTATATAACACTCTCCAAAGTCCAAATACTATGATGATTAATTAGAGCTGCTTTTATTATGAAACATTACTGTCCCTTTAAGTCTTTTGACGCAGAAGATGGCCTTTTTGTTGGCGGGGGTCTCTGTCCGCAGGGTTGCTGAGTTGCAGCCTTTGACGTTCAAACGACCTTTCCTGGTGTTCCACAAGGATAAGGCTGTTCTTCGTACGTCACAGGAATATCTTCCTAAGGTAATCTCTGAGTTCCACATTAATCAGGAGATTGTTGTGCTTTCCTTCTTTTTTGTCCTGACCCTAAATCTGACAAGGAGAGGGATCTCCACTTGCTGGATGTAGTGCATTGCCTGAAGTTCTGTGTGCACCGCGCTGGGTCTGTCAGTCAGACTGATGCACTTTTTGTCATCCCTGAGGGTCCCAGGACAGGTAAGGCAGCATCCAAGGTTACTATTGTTTCTTGGATGAAGTCTACCATTCGCAAGGCTTATGAACTCGGGAAGAAACCTGTTCCCTTTCGCATCACCGTGCATTCCACTAGGTCTGTTTGGGCCTCCTGGGCCTAAAAGAAGCAGGCCTCTGCTGATCAGCTGTGCAAGCCAGCCACTTGGTCCTCTGTGCATACTTTTTCCAAACACTACTGTGTTGATGTCCTGGCTTTGGCTGAAGCCAGCTTTGGCAGGAAAGTCCTGGAGGCAGTTTTGCCTGTCTAGGACTTTACTTTCCTGTGCCTTATAGTTCTTTATCCTCTGAGCCCTGTTGGCTCTTGTTATGTGTGCTTTGTTACAGTTATTCAGTGTTCCGTGTTATTCAGTGTCCCTTGACACTTTGTTGGTTTGGACTGTTCCATGTCTGGATAGTCCGTGGGAGCTCTAGTATCATGGGGACCGGCGCTTGGCCCATTCCTTCATTTTCCCACCCTGGGAACTCAATGTTGGTACATCCCTATGGTACCTGTAAGCTATATTGGACAGAGAAAATAGGATTTTAGTCTTATCTGTTAAATCATTTTCTCTTAGTCCATATAGCTTACAGGTCTCCCGCCCAGTGAAAGGAACCTTGCTTGGTTTCCTGTGACTGGATGTGGGTGTTCTATTGGGTCCATGCTCACAGGAGTTTTACTCTTCTCGCTATCTAGTAGGTTTTATGTCACAAATCTAACTGGAGGGGAGTGGCTGGGTAGCCTACTAGGAGGAGCTGTCGCCTCCCCATGGTATCTGTAAGCTATATGGACTAAGCGAAAAGGATTTAACAGGTAAGACTAAAATCCTGTTTTACTTGAGACACTAATTAAGAGTGTAGAGAGTAGAGAGCTCACCATGGAGCAAAAGTCTCAAGCCACCAGACATGGTAAAGACTCCATCTTTCTGCACCCCCCCCCCATAAAACAGAGTGGGGACTGTGTCAGGAAAATTTTGCACTCTGGGGTAAGGTACCTCAGATACCAATGCTTATAGGCCCTTCTGAAGAATACATATAGAACTATGGCACTAGACCGTATCTTGTAACATGACTCGAAGGGGAGCTCCAATCCAATATAATCCTCCCACACTAGCATTTATTATGTTTTGGTATCATCAGATCCTGAACAAATCCCCAGGTAAATGCGGTATAAATGACCTGTCGGGTTTGTATCTCAGAGGCACAGCTTCTCAAACCAAGTTAGATCAGGAAGGGGCCCCATGGGAACCGCAGAGTGAAGAAAACTGGAAGAATCTCTGGAAAGTTTAGAGGAAGTGAGGTTATGAGTTGCAGCTAAACTGGAGATTGGGATCAGTTGATCCCAACCAGCAGAGGATACAAAGGAGACCAGTGTTTAAAACCATTAGTGTTGTAGCCCGGATTTAATAGTGGGTTATCCAATACCGGCATGAACCGCAACAGAGAGTGAGTCAGGGATTTCTTCGGACCCACTGCATCCCACATCCGTAATGAGTGGGAGATAGTGGGCAAAGAGGAGAGTATAGAAGTGTAGCAGATTTCGGGATACAAAGCAAGTGATCAATTGGAAGGGGATGAACTGCAGCCTGCTCCATAGCAACCCATGGCAGATTTATAGAAGTGGTATGCCACTGAAAAAGCTGGGCCGGTTGTGCCTCCTAGAAATAAGAGTTTATATGATGGATGGCCAAGCCCCCAAAGTCCTGTGGCGAGACGGCACGGAAGATGAAGAAACTCTCTACAGACCCACTACCCAAATTAATCTTGTGATACGGGATTGAAGAGTTTTTAAAGAGCGTAGAGATACAGGTAGGGGAGGGACTCTAAGGAAATAAAGCAGTCGAGGCAAAAGATTCATCTTGATAAAATGTATGCATCCTAGCCAGGAAAGTATGAAGAAGTGTAGGATAGTTAGCCGAGTATAAAGTCGAATAAGACACTGTGAGTTTAATACATAAGTATCAGAACTGCTTGTGGGGCTGCTTCTGGAGTTATTTAAAGTTCTATTTTTGGTCTGAGATTGTGCATGGATTGATAGAGTTTGGAATTTGCTGGAATTTATTTTAAAGCCCGAGAGGCCCTGGTAGTGGCATAGTTCCATCATCCGATTAGGAAGGCAGTTGAGGGGTTTAGATTAAGAGTAAGAAGGGCATCATCTGCAAAATGTTTGTAAGCTACCTCTCTTTTGGGAATACTTGTAATGTCTGAATTAAGTCGAATGTGGGCCGCCAGGGGATTGGAACGCAAAAGGAGAGGTAAAAGCAGATATCCCTGACTGGTACTACTAAGGGCTGTGGGGTGTGAGTATAATCCCTGAATAGCTAGCAGAAAATGTTTGGAGAAATGGAACTCCCTGAGTGTGGATAGAATAAATTTCCAGTTAAAGGGATAGTAATGTTTCATAATAAAATCCGCTCCAATTAATCTTCATAACATTTGGCCCATGGAGACTGTTATTTCAATACTGTCATAGTTGTAGTTCAAGAGTAATTGAATGATAAAGTATCCCCCTCCTGCCCCTTTTACCTAGTGTAAGCCACCTCCCTTCAGATGTGGAATCTGGTCTTGAGACCGACAGCTCACAGCATGGGACAATATTCTTACTGTGAGAACAATGAAAACCCTACTCCCCTTGATAGGTTTTTCAGGTTTTTACCTTATTTTAATTGAAGATTGTCCCTCTCTGCAAGCCATCTGGACACCACCTTTCTGTTCTTAGGTGAGCAGTGTTTCTTCAGTAGAAGGGCGGGAGGGGGATACTTTAGCATTCAGTTACTCTTGAACTACAACTCTCTCAGTATTGAAATAATACTCTCCATGGCTCAAATACTATGAAGATTAACTGGAGCTGCTTTTATTTTGAAACATTACTATTCCTTTAAGACAGCTGAATGCCTTTTGAGCATCTAAGGACAAAACCAGGGAAGGAATTTTGAGGGTTTCAGCGTGATGGATCAGATTAATTGTCCGCCTAATGTTATCCGAAGTTTGCTGACCCCACACGAAACCCACCTGCTCCAGATGAATCAAAGAGTGGAGGATGGGGGAGAAGCCCATTAGCTAGAAACTTCGCAAATAATTTAACATCAGAATCGATGAGAGATCGGCCTCTAGGAACTACAATTAGCAGGGTCTTTACCCTGGTTATGTAAGAAAACCAAAGTAGCTTGTAACATTGGGGGGGGGGGTGCCATCTCAATGTGAGTTGAATACAGATAGAATGTGAGTCTGTAAAGAAGAGAAAAATGTCAGTTTGAAAAGCCATCTGGGCCAGGGGTCTTGTTGGGCTTAACTTGTTTCACCGGTCGAGAGATTTCCTCAAG
Source organism: Rhinophrynus dorsalis (assembly GCA_037306005.1). Lineage (NCBI taxonomy): Eukaryota > Metazoa > Chordata > Amphibia > Anura > Rhinophrynidae > Rhinophrynus > Rhinophrynus dorsalis. Next base: position 290,433,971 of record CM074718.1, on the reverse strand, counting down.
ATCACTTGGTGCATAAACGTTTTATTTGGATATAGGCCCTCTCCTTAGTATACTCTAGATAGAGAGAATACCCCTTAGCCTTCTAGCTTTGGACGGATAATATATCCAAGAAGGAGGAGTGGAGAGCCAATAACGATGGGAGCTGTTTCCAATAAAGAAACCGACACTGGGGGTTATCCATTGAAGGCATTCCACACTGAGAGGCCGGTTTTGCCTCACTTACAGGTGAGTTCAACAGATACAGATTTGCAGGTGTTATTTGGCACGGTGGAGAACACTTCTTGGAAGAAGGTGGAGGTGTGTTATATACATCCAAAACAGTCTATACTTAGATTTGTGTGCGCTTTTTTTTTTTTTGTTTACATATGTGGGAGGACTGTGTCACCGAAGTTCCTAGAGAAAACAGCTGCACCGTCAAGTAAAGGACTGCAATTAAGGACTCTATTCAGAAATCAGGTGTATTATAATCATTGTAATTTAATTTGCACTGTTTGCAGTGTTTGGATAGTATTAGTGCATAAAGAAGCTCCCTTTGTTCGATAGTAAGTACCAACAGGTATGGAAGAACTTTGGAGGGGGGTTGCATCCAGGGCATGACAATCAGAATAGCGGGCAGAGAAGAAAGAAGAGAAGCCAGCTGATATTTTCTGAGTACTCTGAGATGGACCTAGCTGAAGAGTGAATATATTGGATGTTATTGCAGTGACAAAATTGTGGCTTGAAATTGACTAGTTTAATTGGAGACTGTAAGATTGAATTTTTAGATTTGGTACTTTTTGGACAGGAAGGACAGAAGATAACTAAAATTTTCTTTAATGATGTCGATGTGAACAGCCATTTAACCCTTTGAGTGCCAGAGTGGTACAGAACGCATTGCAAAGCAATGCGTTCCATACCACTCTGGCACTCAAAGGGTTAAAATTTAGCAGTTGAAAGCACAAGAGATGGCCTTGCAACGTTCCTTATGGGCAGTTTTTCAGAATAGCCAGAAATTGTACATTTATCAATTGATTATGATGAACAAGAAAAAATATTACAAATACTTCTTTGATAAAGGGTACCCAAAGGATGCATGCACAAAAGCAAGAAAGAGGTGGTAGTGTGAAAAAGCTATTGAAGGTGGAAATGGAATCCTGTTAATTAAGGAGAATGAATAGTTCCCAAGTAATAAAAAGAATATAAACAAGAACAAAACTGGAGGGACTTTTGAAGTCTTTCCATCTTTCGTTACTCAGTATAATAATGAAGTGGGATCAATTAATTCCATCTTATTGGCGTATCTTAGAAAAGGTTACCTTATTGGTCTTCTATTATACCGAAGCATCCAAGGATAGTATACAGAAAAGCCCATATGCTAAAAAATATTCTAGCTCCCACAAAAAGGAGATCATGTCAAATAAAAAAAAAAGTGAGTGGGATATAGCCCAACAATATAAAATATTAGGCGATTCTGTCGATTCCATATTCAGAGGTTCTTTCAATTGTGGAAACAGCAGGTGTCATATTTGTAGATGTATTAAACATGGGATCAAACCATTCACATAGTCAATGACTCAGGAGACTTTTGAAATTCGGACATTTAAGAACTGTGGGTCTAGTTTTGTAATATATCTATATTGGACGTACGACACAATTTTTCCGATCATGATGTGGACGACATTTAAAGAATATATCGAAGGGTTTTGAACTACATAGTGTTTTGAGGCATTTTCTGAAATTCCATAATAAGAACTTAAAAGGTTTTTAGATCATGCCAATTGAAGGTATTGATTCTAAGAGTAGGGATAGATTGGCATCTATAGAGGCATTTTGGATCTTCAGTCTACAGACACTTTCTCCCCATGGTTTAAATGAGGTAGTAGACACTGGGGGGAGATTCACTAAGCGATGATAAAGTGGAGATGACTTCTGCAGTTTCTGTGTTATTCTATAGAGCCTATTTACGAAGATCTCCAAAGTTGAAGAAATCTTAGTGCATAGGATTCATAGAATAACATAGGCATTGCAGAAGTGATACATTGGAGAAGTCATCTCCATTTTATCACTTCTTTATCACCGCTTAGTTAATCTCCCCCATAGTATGGTAGTTTTAGGTGTTATATGTGAAGGTACCCATGTATCTCTATGTATATGTGTCTGCACGTGTATATATGTGTGTATAGATGCATATGGGGGATAGAGTGACAAGTTTATTACATACATTAATAGAATGAGGAAGATCATCAGTACACGTTATGAATCTACTCTAATTAGCACATAACATATGGCTACAGGATGATAAATAACCAAGGTTCTATTTGGTATAGATTTTGACACATATATTCTACATCACTGGTATATTTAGTTTATAGTGAAGATTGCACAGTGTGAGACAGACTCTGCTTAGTGAGCACAATAGTTATGTAGTTTAGGGTTGAGTGTGATACCATGACAAAGGAGTCAGGTTAACCTGGGATACTGAGATTATAATATCTGTATTTTAGGATATTTTTTTCCATTTAGTCACGGTATATTCAGGACTAATTTTTTAGTACACTGATAGATTATATGTTTATATTCATGCTCACAATATGAATTTTACACACTACGTGAAGGTATAGAGTTCATGATAGTTATGTAGTTTAAGGCTGTGTTTGATACCATGACAAGGAAGGCAGATAAACGTAGGACACTGAGATCATATAATGTATCTTTATCGAAGTGTGTGTGTGTGTGTTTTTTTTTTTTTTGTCACAGTGTATTCAGGGTATGGCTATTTTTATTTTCTTATGGTACATCAATAGATTATCTGTATGCATTCATGCACTCAATAGGAAATTTTCATACTACATGAAGAGTTGCAATAGATCCTGTCTTATTTATTGGAGATTAGATTTACAGGGATGTTTTTTTGATTTGTAAAAACACACACACAAAACAAGCTACTTATTCTTTATACTATGGGCTAAGTCCCACTGTGAAGCTAATGATATTGTAAATTATTTGGAGGCTTAGTTTTAACCCTTTGAGTGCCAGGGGTGCTTTGCAATGCATTCCCCCCTCTGGCACTTAAAGGGATAGTAATGTTTCACAAAAACAGCAGCTCCAAATAATCTTCATTATGTTGTATCAAGCACAAAAACTTACATTTAACGTTCTTTGATTATAAGTTTCACCACACTACTTATAGTGATGAAACTGGACAGTAATATTATTTTAAATTTGCTGCTTTTTTAGTTTTTTAACTTTGTACATAATCTCCTCCGTTGAAAAAGTGTAATCCCAATACTGTCATCAAGGAGGTGGGCATGGTGCTGTTTTGTTGCTCTTTCCTTCTATGATATGCTTATTCAATTCAAACAAGCACATTCCCTTTAGTGTTTTTCACACCCCTATACTCTGTAGGTGGTGCACTATAAGCTGCTGTTGGTTTTACCATGTACCACTGAAATGTACAATTTAGTTCATAAAGCTGAATATACCATTTTGATGTCTTGGTAACTAAGAGTCTGTGCAAGCCATACATATAGGTAAAACTATATATATTTGGTATTTTTTAATTGCGGAATTCAGGGCTTTTTCAAATAATTGAAACGTTCAAGTCAGCATAAATGTTTTTAGTGTGTGATTTTTGAAAAAATTATTATTTATTTTTTCTTTCTTTCTCTTTTTTTTTTTTCTTCTTTTTTGTATGTGACATAGCTTGGCGCGCAATGCAACATTTACTTACATAGCTTGTCGCACAATGCAAAGTCCAATTTCTTCTGAAAAAAGACATATAGTTTTCCATATGTAACTAACAATTTACTAACAGGAATCATACCGAAACAAGTGGACAGCAAAAATGCTGAAAATGTTTTAAGAAATGGGCTGAGCCCCTGACATTGAAAGGGTTAACCTTTTTTCTTTGTGTCTCTGGATCTGCTTGTCTCATATTGTTATGATGGTGGAAATTGAAGTGCATCAGCTGGAGAGACCCCATGTCTGTTATGTGACATTGAAACAATGTCTCTTTCTCTGTCGTCCAATACAGGTTACTAGTAACTTTGGGTAGGCGCTCCGCCCATTTAAGTAGGCAGGAACAATTCTGAGAAGTGAGTGCAGGGTTGGAGCCTACCCTCTAACATTAGCTGCAGCTTCCTGTTTTAACCCCAATATGTTTTGTTCCTTGTTGCAAGCAACAAGGCAAGAGAACTGTTCTCTTTGGTTTTAGATTTGTATTATTTTCTGCTAGATATGGAATGCCACCATTAGGTGGATTACCATTACTGACAGTTCCCATGATCCAAATTTGGATAGCTCAGTTTACCAGGTGCTTATTTGTGGACCTAAGCCCTGGGCTGTAAGTTCTTTCCCCAGGAGTTGCCCACTGAGGCTTCTTCTTGATAATATGGTAATCTGAAGAAAGAAGTCCTGCAAAAAAGGTGAGCAACCCTTTGAGTGCTGAGGTCCACATATCCCATGGAACCCCTCCTCACAGGGGTCTTTATTACTGAGTTCTTATTGCATACTCTAGCACTCATTGGGTCTATCTGTATGTCTTTCTGGGTGTTTGGAGCAAGTTTCTGTGGTAAATTATCCTTTTCACTGCTGGTTTGGCATGTTGTGAGGGTTGAGGACACTTTCCCTACTGGGTTTGGTGTTTATATTGTTTAACTACATGTTCTAGTATGTTTTTAACTTGAATTTTATTTTCATTCAGTTTTTGGTGAAATTATGTACTGCGCCTTTAAGGCACGCTTTTTAAAGCACAGACGCCATTGCTCCATGCACTTCAATGGAACTGTACAGTTTGGAACATATGTCTGCAACTGCTTTATCGCAGCGAGGTTAGAGATGACTCATTTTACTTGTCTGCCCTTGCTCTGTCATCTGGTCAATGTTCTGAACATGCTGGGGGGGGGGGGGGGGGCTTTGGGCACTGTTGGGGTACTTTTTCCAAAAAAACTACAATTCCCATGAGAGCTTGCTTCACTCTCTCGTTTCTGTTGGCTTCCGTCGCAGCAGCCATTTTGTGGTTTTTTGTGTATGAGTATCCTATGCAGGGCCTGTACTCTCCTTCACTCCTCAGCTCCTTAACCCTTTCATTGCCAGATAAGTTAATAATAACTTTTTCTGTGCTATCTAATCACTCTTAAACACTGTTTTTGTGTGATTTAGTGTACTTTTGACCAGATGATTTATGTGAAAATGTCTGTTCCACTAGAGACTGGGGTTAGACCTAAAACTAAGGAATCTGGGGTGCCTGTGCCCCCCATTGCTCATTGCTCCTTATGTCCTGAAGGGTTACCTAGAGAATTCTCAGGTCATATTTGCCCAACATGCACTGCTATCCCTGAATCTCCTGCAGGGACCTCCAGCCATGCATTAGAGCCACTATGGATGCAAGAGTTTAAGGCTGATACAGGGACCTCCGGTCTACCTTACAACTCCTTCCATCCACCTTATAGGGGGTCTTTCACTCATGTTAAGCCTCTACTTACATCAGGTCTTCCCTGCCTAAACCGCCGGGTGTCCCTGTTTTATCGGATTCCTCTGATGAGGAACTGTTGGTGGATTATGAGGATGAATACTGTTCTGCAGCACTTCCCCTCAGTTTTTTCTTGGGGATCCCTTTGAAGCTGATCCTGTCCCCTCAGCTGAGGGCCTAATGAGGGTTGTATTGACCACCCTGAATATTCCCTTGGTACAGGAGACCTCTTCGGACCCCTTCAGATGTGTTTCATGAGCTTCAGTGCCCTTATACATATTTCCCACCTAATCCCACCCTTGACCGTCTTGCCACTGACGAGTGGAAGTTTCCAGATAGAAAGCCATCTGTCTCTAAGGACTTTGCTAAGCTTTGTCCATTTTAGGAAGCCACGTTCGCTCTATGGGTACATCAACCCAAGGTGGATGCCCCTGTGTCCAGGTTGCCCAAATCTACTGCTTTGCATGTAGCAGATGTTTCTGGTATGAAGGACTGGACTGACAAAAAGCTTGAGACTTCTCTCGGGTCTATTTCTGCTTTTGCTGGTTCTGTCTTACTCCCGGCGTTTTCCGCCGCGTGGGTGAATAGGGCCGTGGCCATCTGGACTGCACAGCTTGCCTTGGCTATTCGCCAGGGGGCTTCTACTTCTAAACTGCTGGGACTTTTTGCCAATATTACTGAAGTGCAACATTATGTCTCTGATGCTCTGTTTGACACAGTCCGTATGATTGCCGGGGCTTCTTCTATGTTTGTGGTTGCCAGATGGGCTCTTTGGCTCAAGATCTGGTCTGCTGATACCACATCAAAAAGGCTCTATTATCATTGCGTTTTCAGGGTTCTTCCCTATTTGGGCCTGAGCTTAAAGATCTCCTCAGCGGAGCCACTGGAGGTAAAGGTATTCTGTTTCCAGTGGTCCACAAGACCTCCTACGAGCCCATGGCTTCCAATCCTTCTTCAGCCTAACTTGCCAATTCCTGGTCCCCGCCCTCAGGTGGGAGGGTGCTTGAGCCACTACCTTTCCATCTGTGAAAAATCTGTGGTGGACCTGTGGGTTTTGCAGGTGGTGGCGGAGGGGTATAAGATTCCTTTTACCTCTCTCTTCCTCCTCCCTGCACCTTTCCTCTCACTCACCTCTGGGCGCAGGAAAAGCGTTGCCTGTTCGAGGGTGCTATCCAAGCCCTTCTGGATGATGGGTCTTGGGGCCGGTCCCTTTTCTGGAGACAGGGTTGGGGTTCTATTCCAACCTCTTTGTGGTCTCCAAGAAGGCGGAGGTTGTTGTCCTGTTCTGAATCTGAAGGATATCAACCAATTTGTGGGCAGATCTCACTATCATCAGGAGTCCTTGCGACCAGTGATTGTGGCCATGTCTCAAGGGGAGTTCCTATCATCTCTATATCTTCAAGATGCTTATTTGCACATCTCCATTCATCCAGAGAGCTGACAATGTCTCCGAACTTTCTGCGACAGGGGTCACTTTCAGTTTTTCTGCCCTGCCATTTGGCCTGACCACCGCTCCTCAGGTCTTCAATCGAGTTCTGGGAGCTTTAGTCTCTGCTCTCCTTCGAGATGGCATCAGGGTCACTCCATACATGGACGACTTTGTTCTGAAGGCCTCATCTCCAGACCTCCTTCACCAGCATGTTCAGACCTGCATTCAGACACTATCTGCTCATGGGTGGATCATCAACCTGGACAAGTCGGACCTTGTTCCCTCCCAGAAGATGGTTTTCCTGGGCCTTCTCTTCTACACTCAGAGAGGAATGGTCTTTCTCACAGACGAGTTGGCTCCTCAGCTGGCTCAGAAAGTCTCTACGGTTCTGAGTCTGGATCCGATTCATGACCAGAAGTTGTCCTCTCTAGTGGGGAAGTTCATCTCCACAATAGAAGCAATCCCATTCGTCATGGCTCATGGAGATTTCTGATCTTGGCATGCAAAGGTCAACCAGATCATCTGGAGGAGTCTCTGTCTCTCCTGCTTCATCTAGAGTTGAGTCCTTCGTGTGGCTCAACCTGGACAATCTCCTGAAGGGCTAGCCCTTCCTGATACTGTTCTGGACGATGGTGACTACGGACACCAGCCTCTCAGGATGGGAGCTGTTCTGGAGCACCTGAATGGTCAGGGCTTTTGGTCTCAGGAAGAATCTCTCCTTCCCATCAACGTCTTGGAACTTTGGGTGTAATTTCATGCCCTGCGCCATTGGACACTGCAGTTGGAGTACTGTCCAGTCAGAGTCCAGTCAGCCAACGCCATGGCGCTGGCTTACATTAATAAGCAAGGCGGCACAAGAAGTCTTGCAGCTTGGTTAGAGGTCAAGGCTATTTTATCCTGGGCAGAGGACTGTGACCCTGCCATCTCCGCAGTTCATATTCCAGGCGTCGTCAACGTCTTGGCAGACTTCCTCAGTTGACATACAGTGGCCCACTGAGAGTGGAAACTTCACCCAGAGGTGTTCAGTCTGGTAGTTCAGAAGATGGGTATCCCATGCATCGATCTGATGACAACAGGAAGGTTCCAGTGTTCTGCTCTCGCCAGGCGGACCCACTAGCTCTAGCTGTGGACTCTCTGTTGATACCTTGGATATTTTCTCTGGTGTACATCTTCCCTCCTGTTCCAATGCTGTACAGGGTTATGAGGAAGCTACGTCTGGAGTGCTGTCCAGTCATTCTGATTGCTCCGTTTTGGCCTCTCCAATCTTGGTTCCCAGAGCTTCTGGATCTGTCAGTGTCAGACCCCTTCAGCCTTCCTCCTCGTCTGGATCTTCTCTTACGGGGATAACTGTGGAAGGGGGGCGTTCATTGTCTGGTTTTTGACAGCATGGAATCTGAATCCTCAACTCAAGTTTTTTCATCTGGTGTAGTGGCTACTATGCTTAGTGCCCGTTAACCTATTCCTTCCTTCAGGATAGTGTGGATAAGGGTCTCAGTTTGAGCTCCCTTAAGGTTAAGAGGAGCATTGCCATTCTTCCTGATGTCAAAGTGTTCTTCCAGGGTGTTGCTCATACCCGTCCGGTGTTTAAGTCCCCTGCTCCTCGGTGGCGCCCTCCCTATGAGTCTTTGGCTACTATTCCTCTGCACCTGTTGATGTGGAAAATGGCTTTTCTTCTGGTGATAGTGTCTGTTCGCCGTGTGGTGGAGCTCCAGACCATGTCTTGCAAACCACCTTTTTTGGTGTTTCACAAGATAAAGCCGTACTTCGCACTTAGTAAGTGTCTCTTCCGAAGGTTGTATTGGAGTTCCATATCAATCAGGAGATTGTGGTTCCTTCCCTCTGCCCTGACCCTTCTTCTGACAAGAAAAGAGATCTTCACTTGTTGGATGTTGTCCAGTGCCTCAGGTTCTGTGTGCACCGTACTGAATCTTTGCGTCAATCTGACGCTCTTTTCATCATTCCAGAGGGCCCCAGGGCAGGGAAGCCTGCGTCTAAGGTGATCAAGGCTTCTTGGATTAAGTCCACTATTCATATGGCTTACGTACTGAGGAAGAAGCCTGTGCCCTTCAGGGTCACAGCTCATTCCACTCGCTCCATTGGGGCATCTTGGGCCTACAAGAATCAGGCCTCTGCTGATCAACTGTGCAAGGTGGCCGCTTGGTCGTCTGTGCACACCTTTTCCAAACACTACCGTGTTGAGGTGCTGGGATCGGCCGATGCCAGTTTTGGGAGGAAAGTCCTGGAGGCAGCCTTACCAGTCAAGGATCTCCTTTATTCCTTCCATACTCTTCACCTTTGAGTGCTTTTGGTTCTAGTTCAGTGTGCTGTGTATCAGTTCCTGGGGTCTGTTTTACCCCGTTCAGTGTCCGTTGACACTCAGTTGTTTGTGCTGCGCTGTTTATGACCTGTAGGTTCATTGGTGCTCTGGGGACTTGGGGGCCTGCGACTGGTCTTTGCCTTTCTTCCCGCCCTGGGGAACTTAATGGTTGAACATCGTAAAGTTACCAGTAACCTGTATTGGAAGACAAAGAAAATAGGATTTTAGTCTTACCTGTTCTCTTAATGCATACAGGTTACTGGTCTCCCATCCTGTCAAGGGACCATGCTTGGAGCTCCTGCAACAGAATGTGGGAGACCACTTTTGGGTTCATGCTCACAGGAGTCTTCTGTTTCCTCGCTGACTACTTGTAGTAGTTGGTTCCAAAACTTACTAAAGTTAAAACAGGAAGCTGCAGCTAAGGTTAGAGGGTAGGCTCCAACCCTGCACTCACTTCTCAGAATTCTTCCTGCCTAAGGGGTGGAGCGCCTACCCAAAGTTACCAGTAACCTGTTTGGACTAAGAAAAAAGGATTTAACAGGTAAGACTAAAATCCTATTATATTATTTGCCAAGCTTCAGAACTGTTTCTAATGGTGAAGTGTTTTTATTTTATTGTACAGGATCATTACTGTTATTTAATCTCTGCAATTTCATTTTATCTAAAGGTTGTAGAAGAGCTTGGTAGATTTGAAAAACAGAAAACAAAGGTGTCCACACAAGATATTCAACAGCAGAAACAATCTTCTCCATTACTGAAGCAACTTGAGGAACACAGTATCCATAGACAATTAGAACATGGAATGGACAAGTATCCTATCATGCTTTGGTGGTCACCTCTGACAGGAGAGAATGGAAGGTTGGGGCAGTGTGGTAGAGATACATGTTTTTTTACCATAAATAGAACATACTATCAACATCCAATGACTAAAGCCATCCTATTCTATGGTAAGAATGTCCAAAATGTTTGTTTATAATTTTATTCAGAGACCCAAAAGTGCTATGCTCTGCTTTGGTTGTGTGAAGAAGTTTTGTTTGAAGTTTTTAGCTGTTTCTAGCGTTGAAAAGGTTAAGATGACTGTAGGGTTTAAATGAATAGCATAGAAAGATGGGCATAATAACGCAAAACTGCTTGAATATGGCGGCGAGCCAAAGAATTAAAGTGATGGGGGTGTCACTCTAATAGTTGTAAGAAATTCTATCTATCCCCTCTTACCAAGGGTATAATTGTTCTTTGGGGGTGGGTTGTAACTTAAGAACCACACAGATAAGGGATAATAATAAATGATGATTGTATTATGTACAGAATCAAAATACTGTTACAGTTTGGATGGTATATACATGAACAAAATAATATTATTGATTACAGGTATGGAAAAGATGGAATTGAATTGGATACCAGTAAATTATATGATGGACAGGAATCAGGACTGCTCTGCTCAGGCTGCTCTCATTCTGTTCTCCTCTGCTCTCATCTCATACTCTCTTCAAGTTCTCCTGAAGTTCTCATCCCACCCCAAAAAATACTGCTCATTTATACTATTTTTCATATCACTTGGGTCTGGTGTAAACTGGTTAGCTCAACTGACCTTTCCTCACCACACCCACTTGCCATTCATGGTGACATCAAAGAGATATTATTGATAGGGAAGACTCCAGGAACCGGTTTATCAGAAGCATTTGGTGTCTTATCTGAACTCTTTGTTTAGTTGACAAGACAGTTTGGCTTGTCCTTACTCCTTTCACGTTTAACTAGAAGAGACCTTCATTTGAGTTCTCAGACACCTGTAAAATCCTTTGAAGCCACTTTTTGTTGATTTCATGCTTTGTTCCCCTGGAGTTTGGGAAGGCTAACATTGAATTCTTAATTAAGGAAATAGAATTCCCACTGTTCCAAGCCATAATACAGATCTATACCTATGCATTTTATAGCTATAAATATACATATATATATATATATATATATATATATATATATTTATATACACATACATAATAAATTGCATAGAATGTCTATATCCATATAAAGACATGTATACATACATAAACAAACACATATATCCACAGACAAACCCCTGTTACAAGTCATATTTGATCCATTTTGACTTTCTTACATTCCCCGCCTAGAGGGTGAATATTTGTGAAAATAAGAGCCCTCTTAATAACACAAAATATATGTCCTGGTGTGTGTAGATTAACTTTGTGCACAAGAGTTGAAATTGAAACAGTTTACTGTTACAGGAATGACTTGACAACCACCCATAGTATAATATCATGAATTTAGGGTACTGTGAGGAAATTTAGTCTGTTAGAATACTCACAGTTACAATATAACTATTAATTTACAGTCCCTTAGCCACTTTGCAGATATTTAACCCGCCTTCATGACTCCTGCAGCTTTATCCTCAGCTGCACCTGTTTGCTTATCTGTTTCTGCACGTTTGTACACCTGTGCCACAATCACTTCTTCCACCACTGTGTCCTTCCCCTGACCCATGTTTGAGTCTTATTTTGGGGTGCAAGTTACATGTGGCGCTCTCACCTACCATATATATCTCTTAGTGCTGTGTAGTGTGTATGAGACAACCACTTACCATAGGACAGTTTATTGAGTGTGATAGGGTGGTGGGTTATTATTAGTACTTATAGCACATTTATTTCATGGACAAGTGTACTGAATTCCTTTACCAGAAGTGAACTGAAAGGTGGGCTTGATATTTATTTATTAGTGACTTCAGGAAATTATAAGATACAGTACATGTAAAGCATATAGTATGATCTTGGCCAAATCACTGATGGTACATGTCACCCCTGTCTCAGTCTCCTTATCAAATCCAAGTCTGGCTATCTGTAACAAAAAGACAAAGAGATGTTATTAAAGATAATATACAGTTGCAATGGTATTTTGCTTCCCTAATATTAGTTACATTATTTTCAGACAGGTCTGGGAATTTGATAGAAAGTATCACTTCTACTATTCACCACTGTCGAATAATTAGAACTAGGCTCTTACTGAAAGACAAAACATTTACATATGAAAACTGGTAATCTTATGTGAAATAACAATAGACATTGTACAGACAATTTACAATTTCTAATTCATACAGCTTCAGAAATATCTACAAATACCATTTCACTGTCGTCCAATACAGGTCACTGGTACTCTGGGAAGGCGTAAGTCCCCTTTAATAGGCAGGAACAACTATGCAAATGATTTGCAAGGGGCGGAGCCTCCCCTCTTACTTAAGCCACCTTCTGGCCAGAGCCACTTAGATTGATTTGTTCCTGGAGTGCCTTGCACACCAGGTAGAAGAACATCTATGCATCTTAGTGTTTTATTATTTTTTTTCAAATATGGAATACCACCATTAGGAGGGTGACCATGGCTGTGAATTGCCCTCTCTAAAGTGGCTGGTGCAGCTTCCAGGGATTCCTGTGGACCTTATGCCCTGAAGAGGGAACAGCTTGGGTTGAGCAGCTTCCCTACTGAGGAATTTACCTCTGGGTTATTCCTTATTCATCATGGTCACCTGAAGACAGAAGTCCTGCAAGAAAGGTGAGTCACCCATTGAGTGCTGAAGGTCCACTTGTCCCCACAGTGTCCCTTTGATGGGCTTGTATTTGGGAGTTTTCAATACACTCCAGCACTCATAGGGTGTTTTTATTGCATTTTTAATGTTTATGCAATTTCTGTGATATTCTCTGGGTTTTGGAGCTTGGGATATTCGTTTACTTATGTTTCTTATGTGTTTTATTCTTGTTTGAGCACTTTTTAATGTTTTCTTAAACTTTATTAAAAATTGAGTTCCGCGCCTTTAAGCGCGGCTTTTCCCGCTCAGACGCAATGGCTCCTTTACTCTCTATGGGAATTCACAGTGTGGGACATATCTTTGGAACCGCTTGTCACAGCAACTCCAGAGAGGGCTCATTTTACTGCTAGGCTCCTGCTCTATCATCCGGATTGTGTTTTATTTATGTGGGGTGTTCAGGGGGGCTTCGGGCACTGTTTAGGGTACTTCTATGGGGAAAACAACATTTCCCATGAGCGCCTGGTTCGCGCTCGTTTCTGATTGGCTGTCATGACGGCCGCCATTTTGTGGTACTTTTCCTATGCGAGTACACTACGCAGGGACCGAGCCTTCTCTCTCCTCTACAGATTAACCCTTCGCTGGCCAGATAAGTCCGAATTTAGACATTTCTGGGGTGAAACTTTAATCCTTTACACTTTTTCTGGGTGATAGTGTTATTAGTGGGGTATATTGACGCTGTGAGCATGTCTACTTCACTGGAGCTAGGGGCTAGACCCAAGTCTAAGGAGGATGGGGGGTCTGCTACCCCCATGGCGTTTTGCTCCTCTTGCCACATTGGGCTGTCCAGCGATAATGTGGAGGATCTATGCCCTAATTGTACTGGTCAAGATAGCAACACTGGGCTTTCCAGCCACGCTATTGAGCCATCTTGGGTGAGGGAGTTTAAAGCTGCCACTAGGGATCTCAGATCCACGCTTCAACTCTTTCCCTCTCAGATACAGGGGGCTCTCCAGGTCTGGCAGACCCCCTCTACCATCAAGACCTCCCTGCCTAAGCCACAGGGGGCTCCTGATGTCACTGATTCTTCTGAAGAAGAACTCTTACAGGATTCTGATGCTGAGGAACGTACTGTTATTGAATCTAACAGGTCCATTGGGGACCCCTATGAGTGTGACCCTGAAGTTTCGGCTGAGGGTCTGATCAGAGCGGTTCTGAATACGCTCAACCTTCCTCTGACTCAGGAATCCACTTATGATCCTACTGATGTTTTTCAGAAAAAGCCATCTAAGCCAGTTGTTTGTTTTCCAACTAACCCTACTCTTGCCCGTCTGGTCTCTGAGGCATGGAAGAATCCTGATAGATCTTCCTCTGTCTCTAAAAAGTTTGCTAAACTATACCCTTTTCCTGAGGCTTAGCTGGCAAAATGGGTTCATCCTCCCAAGGTGGATGCTCCTGTTTCTAGACTATCCAAGTCCACCGCTTTGGCTGTCTCTGATGCCTCTGCCCTGCAGGATTGGACGGATAAAAAGCTAGAGCTTTCTCTTAAATCTATCTTTTTCTCCATTGGCACTGCCATGCGTCCAACCTTTGCTGTGGCACGGGTTAATAGAGCCATTGCGGCCTGGACTGAACGACTGACTGAAGCAGTTCGCCAGGATGCACCAGTATCTGAACAGTTGCAGCTTCTTGCTAATATCACTGAAGCTCAGAACTATGTTGCTGACGCTGCTTTTGATGCTGTGCGCATGATGGCGAGGGCCTCCACTTCTTCTGTGGTGGCTAGACGCGCCCTTTGGCTGAAAATTTGGTCTGCTGATACAGCCTCTAAGAAAGCCTTGCTTTCCTTGCCCTTTCAGGGGAATTTGCTCTTTGGGTCTGAACTCAAAGAAATGATCAGTGAGGTTACTGGCGGTAAAAGTACTCTTCTACCCTCAGTCTTTAAGAAAAAGTTTCCAGCCAAACGCAATCGGTCCTTTCGTTCCTTTCAGACTGAGACACGCTCCTCGGCCCAAACGGGTCCTCCCACTACGCGCTCCTCCTCCAAGCCCAAACAGTCCTGGAAACCCAAAGTTGCCCCCAAGGCCAAGACCTCCAAGACTGCTTCGGCATGACTCGCCGAACCCGGGTCCGCATCCGGCTGTAGGTGGACGTCTCCGCATCTTTCGCCGGACTTGGGAGGAGTCAGTGGCGGACCCATGGGTTCTTCAGGTGGTGTCAGAGGGATACAGGATCCCTTTCTCCTCCCTTCCTCCTTTTCGGTTCCATTTCACTCGTCCTTCTCAGGAACCCACAAAAAGGCGTCTGTTCGACGACGCTATTCAGGATCTCTTGGACAAAGAGGTCCTGGAGGCGGTTCCTCAGGGGGACACAGGTTCAGGATTCTATTCCAACCTGTTTGTGGTAGCCAAAAAGGACGGATGGGCTCGTCCCATTTTGGATCTCAAAGATCTCAATGCCTATGTGGTGACTTCCCACTTCCGCCAGGAGTCCCTGCGCTCTGTGATTGCAGCAATGTCTCCAGGGGAGTTCCTTGCCTCCCTGGACCTTCAGGATGCTTATCTTCACATCCCTATTCATCCGGAGAGCAGGCGGTATCTCAGGATTGCCTGCCACAGGGGACACTTTCAGTTTGCAGCGCTCCCCTTTGGGCTGACTTCAGCCCCTCAGGTCTTCCAGAGGGTGTTAGGCTCCTTGATAGCGGTGCTTCATCAGGATGGGATCAGAGTGACCCCATACATGGACGATCTCCTACTGAAAGCCTCCTCAGCGGAGCTTCTCCGTCAGCAATTACAGAAGTGCATGTACACTCTGAACCGTCATGGCTGGATCCTGAATCTGGACAAGCTTCTGTTCCTGGGTCTCCTGTTCGACACTCGCCAATGCATGGTGTTTCTTCCAGAGGATGTGGCTCACCAGATAGCCGTCAGAGTGGCTGGGATTCTGGACATGGACGAAATTCCGGTACCGAAGTTGTCGTCTTTAGTGGGGAAGTTCATTTCCACGATCGAAGCAGTACCATTTGCCATGGCCCACTCCAGGGAACTTCAGAGATTTGTGATCCAGACGTGCAGGAATCATCCAGATCATCAACATCTGTCCGTTTCTCTTCCTCCTCATGTCGAGTCGAGTCTGCACTGGTGGTTAGATCTCTCTCATCTCCTGAAAGGGAGATCCTTTCTAGTTCCTCGTTGGACCACAGTCACAACGGATGCCAGCCTTCGGGGCTGGGGTGCAGTCTGGGGTCGATTCAGTTCTCAGGGGAAATGGGGTCTGGAGGAATCCCTTCTCTCCATCAATGTTCTGGAACTTCGAGCTGTCCGGCTTGCCCTGAGGCACTGGGAGTCTCAACTGACCGGTCTTCCGATCAGAGTGGAGTCCGACAACGCCACGGCGGTGGCTTACATCAACAGGCAAGGCGGCACAAGAAGCGGTTCCGCCTGGTGGGAGGTCAAGGATATTTTGTCTTGGGCAGAAGATCACGTGCCTGTCATCTCTGCAGTTCATATTCCAGGCGTGGACAACGTCATGGCAGACTTCCTCAGTCGTCACACCGTCGACAGCGGAGAATGGGCTCTTCATCCAGAGGTGTTTCACATGCTCACCCAGCGGTGGGGGATGCCTGTGGTGGACCTGATGGCTACCAGGCACAACAGGAAGGTTCCGGTGTTTTGCTCCCGGTTGAGGGACTCCCTTGCTCTAGCAGTGGATGCCTTGTCGATCCCTTGGGATTTCTCCCTGGCTTACATCTTCCCTCCTCTTCCTCTATTGATCAGAGTTATCCAGAAGTTGAAGCAGGAGCGTTGTCCTGTCATCCTGATCGCTCCAAACTGGCCTCGCCAGTCCTGGTATCCGGAGTTGATGGCCATGTCAGTGTCGGATCCGATCCCGCTCCCGGCCCGTCCGGACCTACTTCTCCAGGGTTATCTGTGGAAGGAGGATGTTCACTCTCTCCATTTGATGGCATGGCGGTTGAATCCTCGATTCTAGCAAAGAAAGGATTTTCTCCTTCTGTGGTGTCGACTATGCTTAGTGCTCGTAAGCCTGTGTCCTCCAAGATCTGTCATCGCATATGGTCAACCTTCGTTGCATGGTGCACTGATAAGAAGTTATCCCTTGAGTTTCATCTTCCCACTGCCCTGGCCTTCTTGCAGGACGGTGTGGATAAGGGGCTCAGTCTGAGTTCCCTCAAAGTTCAGACTTCTGCCTTGTCTGTGTTTTTCCAGGAAAGGATTGCTATCCTTCCTGATGTGAAAGTTTTCTTCCAAGGTGTGACTCATGTTCGACCTGCCTTCAAGAGTCCTGCTCCCCAGTGGGACCTCAATTTGGTGCTGGGAGTTCTCCAGCGACCACCGTTTGAATCCTTGGCTTCCATTCCATTACGTCTCTTGACTTGGAAGATGGCCTTCCTTTTGGCTATTGTTTCAGTTCGCCGGGTAGCAGAGTTACAAGCTCTGTCTTGTAAACCTCCTTACCTGGTGTTCCACAAGGATAAGGCTGTGCTTCGCACTACCAAGGAATTCTTACCCATGGTTGTGTCTGAGTTTCACATCAATCAGGAGATTGTGGTTCCCTCTTTCTGCCCTAATCCTTCATCTGACAAGGAACGAGATCTCCATTTGTTGGATGTGGTGCGTTGCCTCAAGTTTTATGTTCATCGCACCGAGTCTATCAGGAAGTCTGACGCTCTATTCGTCATTCCTGAGGGACCTAGGGCGGGGAGACCGGCTGCCAAAGTTACTATTGCATCTTGGATTAAAGCTACCATCCGTGAAGCCTAAAAGTTGAGGAATAAGCGTGTTCCCTTCCGAGTGACTGCCCATTCCACCAGATCTATTGGGGCCTCTTGGGCCTACAAGAATCAGGCTTCTGCTGATCAACTGTGCAGAGCGGCCACTTGGTCCTCTGTGCACACTTTTTCTAAGCACTATCGAGTTGATTTACTGGCTTCGGCTGATGCCAGTTTTGGAAGGAAGGTCCTGGAGGCAGTCTTGCCTGTGTAGGTCTTCCGCTCTGTGATCCTTAGTGCTTCCTTACTGTTGAGCCTGGTTGGCTCTGGTTCCGTGTGCTGTGTTAGTTCAGGGATTGTTTCCCTTGGTTGGTGTCCGTTGACACTTACAGTTTGGGCTATGTTATTAACTGGGTCATAGCAGTTCTAGTGACTTGGGCCTTGCGCCTGGTCCTTGCCTTACTTCCCGCCTCTGGGTCAGCTCAATGTTTGTACATCCCAGAGTACCAGTGACCTGTATTGGATGACAGTGAAAATAGGATTTTAGTCTTACCTGTTAAATCCTTTTCACTTAGTCCATACAGGTCATTGGTCTCCCACTCTGTCAAGGGACCAGTCTTGGCTCTCCTGTGGCATTCAGTGGGAGACCGTTCGGGCATGCTCACAGGAGTCTTTCTTTTTGCTTACCTGAGGTCAGTTTTAGGGTCTCAAATCAATCTGAGTGGCTCTGGCCAGAAGGTGGCTTAAGTAAGAGGGGAGGCTCCGCCCCTTGCAAATCATTTGCATAGTTGTTCCTGCCTATTAAAGGGGACTTACGCCTTCCCAGAGTACCAGTGACCTGTATGGACTAAGTGAAAAGGATTTAACAGGTAAGACTAAAATCCTATTTTATCTACATCATTCTCTGAAGATATATGAATAGAAAGATGCCATGTGCCAATGTATTCTTATTGGTAGCACCTCGCATTGATAATGTGAGGTAGCTCCAAAAAAAATCAAGAAGAAATGAGAGAAAAAAAAAATAAAATAAAAAAAGTATAGCTTGAATGCTGCTTTTAAATTTTACAATTCAAGTCTATTTTAAGGGCACATATAAGCAGCATGCAACTTATGTAAAAGTTATATAACCAGGTTTTGCCTTAAAAAAAAAAATAAAAAAGACAAAATATAACTGAGGATATGTTTATCTTCACCTCAGTATGGCAACAACTCATAAAAAAAACAAAAATCCTTCTTCATTTATCAAGCCATGATTTGCTGGCAGTGCAGGCGATTTAAAACAAAAAAAATACAATAAAAATAAATTAGAATTTAGCCCACCTGACTGTACATCATAGATTTTAGAGGCTTTTCCTTAAAAATAAATACACATAAAATGTAAGGTCCTCTATTGTGGCTGAAATAAACAAGATTGGTAATTGCAAGAACCATTTCTGGTCACATTTCTTTCATTGTCAGTTGTATTTTCTCTGAAAAACTAAATTTGAGGAGAAACATTAGATACATAAAAATTTGTTAAGGGAGCTTTATAGAGAGAGATTCATTTTCTCCCTTTGCCTGTGCACCTTCACAAATATGATTACACAACACTTTGGACAGCTCCAACTTTAATATTCCTAATTCCTCCATGTATAATTTCCTTTAATTTTTAAGTTGGAAATTTTCTTTTTCAAGTCTCTCTTTCTCTGACTTTAAAAACCGATATGGGATCCTGGGGAGAGAAGGAGGAATTTTGTTGCCTGCACCTCCATTATTTCTTTTCTGCCCTCTTTTATCTGCTGGAAAGCTTTTACAGTTTCTTGCTATGTGTCCAATCTTGTTACATGTAAAACACCTAAACACATTAACATTTTTACAATGCCTAAGAACATTTGCACATCTCTCCCTTCCTTGTTACGGGGCTTCCACTTTAGACACACTTGTATGGCCAAATTTATATCCTTACAATTGCCTCAGCTCTTTTTAGACAATTGAATACCAAATGAATACCATTTTGAGCAGAAACAGTTAAACCCACTACTTACAAATTTCTGGTAATACATTCTTCAGCAATACCTTCTTATAAGTATCATCATTCTTATTTGCCTGCACACCAGTTGGGAGTGTTTAGTTTATATAACACAAATAATCTATTACTAAACGCCTGTACAGTTTCTCCCTTCCTCTGTGCACAGTTACCAAATGCAGAATGATAATCATATTCCTCTGAACCCAGCGATTTCAATATCTCACTCAGAAGTTGCTGCTTTGTTCTAGGGTGTTCAAACACCTCAGAGGACAGACTTGATCTCAAAGATTTATCTAGACTAGACATAATCACATCAAATTTGTCTGCCTCACTTAAATTTCTATTATTTTTTTCAAACTGATCAATTTTTATAGTTACTTCTATAGGATCATCAATAAATGCTATGCTTCCTAGGTCTCTACTCAAAGCAGCAAGGTAATTACAGGAAAGAGATTTGGAAACACTGGTTTCAGATACCAATAATCCCTCTGAATTTACCTTTTTCTCAATGGACACTGGTGCCATTTTCACAGCATGCATTCCACATTCATTCTTTCTTTCATCATTTCCGAACATATCCAAATCCATCCCACACACCATACTTTCACCACAGTTTGGAACATTAAATGCATCAACAACAGCATTCCTCTTTCCTATCTGCTCTTTTTAACCTGTTAATTTCTGACAAACAATGAGAATGATCTGCCTCTTTAGTGCTAGAGGATGCCAGTGCTCTAATGGCGCCCTGGGCATCCCTCAGCCTCTCCAAAAGCTGCTCATTCTCAGTACAGAGTACTTTGTTTTCAGCCATTGTCTGCTGGTTGGCAATGTCTGCAGATATTTTGAGTGACTCTATGACATTATTCAAGTCATGCAGTTTACCCTCCAAACTCTCTTTCTGCTTCTGCAGTGATTTGTACTGCTGTGCTATCCAGCTAGCAGCAAAAATCAGTGCAGTTTTACTATTTGACTTTGATAATTTCTTCTCACTGATTGCCATGACCACATAATTCTGAGCTTGGACCCAAGGGTCTGACACTCCCGCCATGCATTTACAATAAGCTCAGGGTTTGAAACCTTGGCAATCTTCTTCATAAAACCTTCCATTATACAGCAGAAGACTATAGTTGTTTTACCAAAATTAATACAAAGACAAAAGGTACTAAACATTATTTTGAATTAGCACAAAATAGTATATAGTATCCACTTATAAATGTATTTCTGTGTCCCACCAATCCCTCCTATCACTGGCTCGCCAATCTGTAAGAAATTCTATCTAGCCCCTCTTACCAAGGGTACAATTGTTCTTTGGGGGTGGGTTGTAACTTAAGAACCACACAGATAAGGGATAATAATAAATGATGATTGTATTATATACAGAATCAAAATACTGTTACAGTTTGGATGGTATATACATGAACAAAATAATAATATAGATTACAGGTATGGAAAAGATGGAATTGAATTGGATCCCAGTAAATTATATGATGAAAATCTCCTCACACCCTCCAGCACAAATCTTGGTTTCTGGTCTCTTATCTGCTGGGCTCACATCTGGACAGGAATCAGGACTGCTGTGGTCAGGCTGCTCTCATTCTGTTTTCCTCTGCTCTCATCTCATACTCTCCTCAAGTTCTCCTGAAGTTCTCATCCCACCCCAAAAAATACTGCTCCTTTATACTATTTTTCATATCACTTGGGTCTGGTGTAAACTGGTTAGCTCAAATGACCTTTCCTCACCACACCCACTTGCCATTCATGGTGACATCAAAGAGATATTATTGATAGGGAAGACTCCAGGAACCGGTTTATCAGAAGCATTTGGTGTCTTATCTGAACTCTTTGTTTAGCTAACAAGACAGTTTGGCTTGTCCTTACTCCTTTCACATTTAAGTAGAAGAGACCTTCATTTGAGTTCTCAAACACCTGTAAAATCCTTTGAAGCCACCTTTTGTTGATTTCATGCTTTGTTCCCCTGGAGTTTGGGAAGGCTAACATTGAATTCTTAATTACGGAAATATAATTCTCACTGTTCCAAGCCATAATACAGATCTATACCCATGCATTTTATAGCTATAAATATACATATATATATATTTATATACACATACATAATAAATTGCATACAATGTCCATATAGATAAAGACATGTACACATACATAAACACACACATATATATATATCCACAGACAAACCCCAGTTAAAAGTCGTATTTGATCCATTTTGACTTTCTTACATAGTGAATCTGGTAGGATGAAAATAGAGCGGAATAGATTAAGGGGGTGGGTGTCTGTTGTATGGATAAGGTAGGTGAGTTCTAAAAGTTGATTTGTCACTTGTAAAACAGGTGGCTGATGAACAAATCAAAGATCTAAAAGCTAGAGGGGCGACAGCTGAAGCAGTTAGGTGTGACAGTAGAAGTGAAAAGATAATGAATAGTATGTGAATGATGAAGGAGCAGGTGACAGTTGGAACATGTGTGAGTAAATGTTGAAATGAGTAACTAACTGTGTGTGTTAAAGCAGAACTTTCACCCGCTATAAAGTCGCCCTGCAATAATTAAGCAGGTAGTGACTAGCTTTATAATATATGTATTACCTCAGAAATGTAGCCCATTAAAAAGAAATCCTTTATTGTAGGAGACTGACGGGCAGGTTAGTTCAGTCTGCACCATCAGTCCCTTCCAGTTATCATGTGGTACACTGCAGTGCTTCTCAATGGAGACTGGGAGTGACAGCGCAGGCGTGCAGACAGGATGTCTGTGCAGATGCCTGGCTTCCGGTCTCCTACAATAAAGGATTTCTTTATAATGGGATATATTTCAGAGGTAACATATATATTATAAAACTAATCTCTACCTGCTTAATTATTGCAGGGAGACTTTATAGTGGGTGAAAGTTCCGCTTTAAAGGAACATATTGTACAGCTGGTTAGTGACGAAGATTTGGAATAGTGTTCGGGTGAACTGGGGTCATTTTGGAGTGAGCTATGGTATTGGGCAGATTGGTGCTTAAGCCTTTGAATGCCTGGACTCCAGTCTGGCATGCAGAAGGTTAATCAACTCAGCACAAGGGAGGGGGGTGAAGATGTTGAGCCAGGGGGTTGTAAATCATGAAGTGACAGACTGAAAAAGCATGAAGGGAATGAGGACAACTGTGAATCTTGTTACTGAATTGAGAGGACTGTGGGAGGAAAGCTGAAGGCTGCATGTGGTGTTCAGTTTGTCAAATGAAAGTGTTTAACTTTTTTTATGTTCAGTGTGTTGCATCTCACTGACCTCTCTGAGTCTCTACCACAGTGTCTAAACAGGAGGCTTGATTATGTCCTGAAAATTAAATTTACCCCACTGCTGTACTCTCTGGTCTTGAACTCTCGTATGTCCAGGCAAGAGCTTAAGAGCTCCACGATAACCTTGTGTTCACATGCTCTGGATGTTTGTAAGCTGTGCACAGTGAAAAGCCGCCCATCCAGGGCACTGCTAGCTGGCCAGACACACGAAAAGTCAATTATTTATTTAGTGGTGGTAGGGGGCGGAGGGGTTTGACCGTGAGCAGTTGAAAGGGGGACCTGCATGTACTTAGAATCAGTTGCGATGAAACACAATAGTTAACTCCTTGAGAGCCAGAGGGGTGCTTGGTGTATTGGTTAATAAGACCAATATATAGTGCACTGTAGTTTATGTATGTATGTTTGTGCTCTTCCTGCCCTGTTTCTCTCTTGAGCTCTCCATTTCTTTGTTTGCCCCTATTTCACTCTTGTCCCCATTTCTCTTACCCCCTTGATTTATATCTTCCACATCTATTGGTCTGTCTCTTTTGCCCTTATTGTTTCTCTTACCCCCTCCATTCATCTATTTCCCCTTGCTTCTCTTGCTCATTTCTCTGTTGCCTCTTTCTTGCACTCCACATTTCCCTTATCTCATTTTTTTTGCCCTGTTTCTCTCACATCTTTTTGTATCTCTTGCCCCCTTCTCTTTTGCCCCTTCCTTCTCTCTTGCTTCTCTATTCCACTTCTTTTTCTGTTGCTCATTTCTTTTGTCCCATGCCTGTATTATTGATCATGTATTTCTGGTTCCCTTGTTTCTCTCTTACCTTCTTGCTTTTCATTTGCTTTCCATCATTTTTCTCTCCCCCATTTCCCTCCTTGATTCGCTCTTTCTCTTCATTTTTCTACCCCCCCCCCCCATCTGTCTCCTGCTCCACTGTTTTGTCAGTCTGTGTGCGGCTGTGTATCTGGCTGTCATGACGCCGTATGTGTTCCTCTGCATCAGTGTGTACTTGTAGCAGTCACTACTTTTACGTCTGTCATCTGGCACTCATTTTGCCAGTGTGTAACTGGTAACATGTACATCCACCTAGGCTGTGATTTCCTGGGTCTCCCTCCATCTGTAGGAGACATTGGGATCCAGGTCTGTAAATCCTTTTGAATTTTTTTGCCATTTTCTTTTAAAAATACAAATATGGATACATTACCTGTGCAACCACTGCACATAGCCACAAACATTAGATACAGATACACACAAACACATTGCACTTTTGAAATACAGAATACACAAAAAGGATTACAATACAGAACTCCTTGCACTCCGGACAAAGAGGTATCTCAGTACCCAAGATATGCAAGTGTGGTAGAATTATAATAAGTGACACCTCTAAATCCAGACTCCTAAGTCTGCTAGAACAAAAGTAAATGAATAACACTTCAGCCCAAAACACTAGTCACACTTCTGGTCATTGGAAGAGACCATATAATGCAGTTCTCTAGCCACAAATGGTTCACCGAAACATAATAATTATAATTGTATTAGACATTCAAGCAAGTAGCTTGCACATCTGTATATCAACTAGAAAAAGGATTGCTATTTTTTCGAAAATCTATATGTAACAGGACTCTTGTTCTAATAATTCATTTGTAAATTACTACTCAGAGACAGAAAATAACCACAGTAAGGCAAGGTACAAATCCAATTCAATTTTTTTTTTTTTTATTAAATGAAGGTATTTTATCAGGAAGAATACATTGAGTTTATCTCTCGTTTTCAAGTAAGCCCTGGACTCATTTTATCTACCTCAGAAGGGTGAAAGGCTGAGCTCACCTTGCTGGGACTAGAACCTGCAACCTTGCGGCTTGAATGGATTCTACAGCTGTAGCCTTAACCAGCTGAGCCATAGAAATGTTCAAAAAAACAGTTTTATGTGCTGTACCTGCCTAAAGATTATGCATAGAGCTAATTGAGCATTTAAATGCCTGCAGTGCTCCGTGTATGACAGGGAGGGGGCTGTCAATGTGGCAGTCTCTACGTGTTTCCTGGTGTGGTGTTACTCCGGGCCCAGGTTCATGGTATTTATGAACTGGGTGCAAATTTGTGAAATAAATTATTATTTTCATTATTTCAGCTGTAAGTAATCATTCTGGGTTATTAATTTTGCTCCAGTATGTACTAATGCATCTGTAAATGAGTGCAGGTTTGGCCATTTATTTTAAGTAGGGGTAGCATGTGATTTATATATTTCTAATTTAAGAAAGATGTAAAATAACAAAATTAGTATCTTGTAATACCTTTTTTATTGGACTAACAGACAAGCTTTCGGAAGAGCCTCCCTTTCTCAAGTCTAAAGCGTGAAATGCTTTAGACTTGAGAAAGGGAGGTTCTCCCGAAAGCTTGTCAGTCCAAAAATCTGTTAGTCCAATAAAAAAGGTATTACAAAATACTAATTTTATTTGTTATTTTACATCTGCATCACTGGACTAATACAGCTACAATCTCCACTCTAATTTAAAGGGATAGTAATACTTCATTTTAACTTTTTTATTTTGTAGGCATTAAAAAAACATGAAGAATGATATAAGTCTTATCTCTGAAACCTTTATGGTTTAAGAGATATTCACAAACAAAGTATCCCCCCCTGTTCAACCAGATCAGAAGGGAGATGCCCAGGTAGACTGCAGAGAGGGACAATCTTCAATTAAGATAAGGGAAAAAGCTGAAAAACTTGTCAAGGGGGGAAGGGCTTTCATTGTTTTCATACAAAGAAAATTGTCCCCTTCTGTTATCTGTCCTGTCATACAACCAGACTCACATCTGAGAAGAGATGGCTTACACTAGGTAAAAGGGGCTGGGAGGGGAACTTTGCTTGTGAATATCTCATAAACCATAATAATAATTCGCTAAGTTGTGTGTAACGCCCAACATGCGCAATAGACACTGCTGCACGTGCGGCAGTTATGCGCAGTACAGACTGCCCGCGCCGCGGCTGATACAGAGCTGGGCGCTCCGAAGGAGCTTCCAGCTCTGTATCAGCAGTGGCGCGGGCAGTCTCTACTGCGCGTGACTGCCCCGCGACCGGCTGCCAGAGGCACTGTGGCCCGTGTAACGGGCTGTTCAACTAGTAAACCATAAAGGTTTGAGAGATAAGACTTATATCATTCTTCATGTTTTTTTAATGCCTACAAAATAAAATAAAGTTAAAACGAAGTATTACTATCCCTTTAAGAAACAAACACTACATAGAAGTATACAAAATCTCATCCAGGAGTTTTCTATAAAATACTGTCAAGGAGTGTTGTCTTTGTTTTTTTATATGTGAAAAAACGACTGTGAAATCTGCTTTAAAACTAGCATTTAAAACTTTCGCATTTTTCGCCCATTGTCAAACTTTTATGCCATTTTTTCAATGGCTAGAAGGTTTCCTCCCATTGATTTAGGTTGTTTTTGCCTTTTCGCTATAAAAATGTGACGTATTTGCGGAAGTCAAACACAATAGAAGCAGCTACAGGGAGAGGTAGACGTGCTGTGCTATTCTGCTGTGATCTTTTTCCAAACTTGAGGCAGGAGAAGGCTCATGGTGACTGCTATCACTATGAGCAGGTTTAAAAATAATAAATGGAGGAGCTGGAATTACCCTTATGTGTCTACTGAGTCTGAGGAGGAGAAGGAAGTGAGCACTCTGAACCAATACTGGCCAGTCCCCCTAAATCACCCCAAGGGATCTTGGGGAATTTAATGGGAAGGGAGGGAGTAAATGGAATGGGAAGGGAAGGAGAAAAGGGTAGTACTACTGAGAGCAGGACAGGTCAGCTGCCTGTGCCTGCTGCTAGACATGCTGCCACCATTGCTGCCCCTGCTGCCACTAGTGCTGTGCTTGCTGTCAAATGTACTGCCCCTGTTGAAACCAGAGCTGTGCCTGCTGCCACCAATACTGCGCCTGCTGTCAGATGTGCTGCCCCTGTTGCCAATGCCACCAGTGCTGTGCCTGCTGCCAGTTTTGAAGCTCCTGCCTCCAGTTCTGAAGCGGCTAGTGTGTCTTGCAATATTCAGGAGGGGGGAGGAGAAGATGATGCCATGTGTGACAGCAGGGGACCCTAAGTCACACTTTCCATCCCCAAGCAGTCCCACCAGTACTAGTACTACTACTACTACTACTACTACTACTACTAAGAATGGTCAGCAGCTTGTTCGTGTTAGGAATGAAGGGTTCACTTTGAAATGTTGTACGCTGGTAGCCCTTTCTGCAGCCTTGTGCCCTTTCGAGCTTGCAGAGCTTCATGTTTGCCCAGCACAACCACATACCACAGTCTTATGTTTAGTTGGATTGGCAGCCCTTCCTTTTTTTCCAACACACAAACTGCAGCCTTGTGCCTAGTTGAGTTGGCAACCTTTCGTATTTGGCCCGCACAACCAAATACTGCAGACTTGGATTGGCAGCCCTTCCTGTTTGCGCAGCACAAGCGATACGTAACACTAATGATTTGCTGATTAATTACCTACAGCACAAAGACAAAGACTGGAAGTTCCATGAAGAGTGAAACAACTAGCTCGCCACCACCACCTTCCTCTAGGCTAACAACTACATCTTCTGCCAGTCCACCTCGTTCATCGTTACCTCCCCCTCCAAATGATAACCACTCTGTTGATGTTAGGATATGTCAGTTCGTCTCTACACTTGCACACTGTGTGGTGCACTGACCACACAGGCAAGTGTGGTGGAGGAAAATCGATACGGGTCATCAAGCGGCATCTGAGGAGATTCCATCCCACAGAATATGCTAGGATGCTGGCAGGGAGGGTTCATAATTACTATTAAACTGTCAGCAAGTTGTCATTTGTCCTTAGCGGGTTCTGGACAAGGGGTATAGTGACAGCGCCAGTACTTGGGTTCTGGTGTCATGGTGTGTGGATACAGTTGTGCTCCCAGATGTTATTTACCACACACACTGTGCACATTGCAGTTGCTGATGAGAGCCTCAGTTCCTGCTCTCAAGGGAAACATTTCTATTCTAATAACACATCCATGATTTGGAGTCGGGGCAGGTGGAGAAGAATTATTGGCCAACTTCTTCTTTTCTCCACATAGAGTAGGGGCTTCTTATTGTGCTGCTACTGCCTCAGGCGCATCACTGGAGATAGTCTTGGCAAGTGGAGCCTTCATCATCCATTGCCCATGTTACTGCTTTGTTGATCCAGTTTCCCTTTTAGCTGCCTAATCATCCCACAGCTTAAACAACTCAGCAGCAGCAGTAAGAATAGCAATTGCAGTGGCCACTGGTAACATGACCTGCTGGCACTAGGCCAGTAGGGCATTTTTATTTTTCTTCAGGGCTTGTGCTTTGAAAATAAACATAGTCCTACAAAAAAAAAATAAACAATTTTTGGGGGTTTGTTTCTAACAAACCTAGGTCCTACAAATCAATGTTTCCTCAGGGCTTGGTCCTCTAACAAATCATCCTCTACAAAATACTCTATCAAGTCAAGTATCCGTCCACACCAGTGGCAGCTTTTGTCAGGGGGTTCCTGGCACTATCACTCTACATACACATTTCATATTTTATTTTATTTATTTATTTTTATTAATTGTCCCCCCAATAATACCAGTAAAGAAACCCCCCAAAACAAATTCCCTGTTCAAATGATTCATTCCCCAGACTCCACCCATCTACACAGGCACCCTCTTTTTTGTTTTTTTTTCCACATTTTATTTAGGATTTTTTTTTTTTATTAACTACCCCCCAATCCTAGCAACCCTCCCAAAAATCATCCTCTGTTCAATTGATTCCTTTCCCCACACCCCACCAACAGAGGCACCCTCATGCCCCTTTTATACTATGCCTTTGGGAAATAAAACTGAATTTATAAACGCATCACAAATATTATTTTATCATTGATTTCAATGCAATGAGCTAGGTGAAAAAAGCAAAAAAATCTGCACTTTAGCAGGAAATTGTTCGCCAAGCGGAAAGTGCCATTTTTCGCCAATTTCAGTTTGAGTGGAACATTTTCGTCCATCCCTAAACAAGACTCATGTTTTACTTTCAAAGTGATCTAGGAATTCGTTTTCTTTAAGATTTAGGAACAATTAGTTATACTGCTTGTAAGATTAGATAAACAGTTTGTATGAACAATATTACAAAGTGTGCTGATGTTATAGTTTTGTTTTTTTCTTCCTGCAACAGTGAGTACAATTTGACGCACCCTGGATTTTTGTTTTATTTCATTTGACCCACCGATACCATTCTTAATTGTTTCTAACTTTACTATGTAGTCTAGTTGTGTTTCTTAGCTACTGGGGATTTACTTCTGTAGGTGGTATAATAGATATAGCAGTGGTATTTGGTAATTATATCTGGAAGCTATATCCCATTTTACTTTTTATTTATTTTTTTTCTTCTTCCCTGAGAAAGGCTTTACTGGGTCTGTCTCCACTTATGCTTGTTGTGTGCATTACTGTTTATTAAATACAACATCCTATCTTGGCCAACTATCTCCTCAAGCATACTGAGTGAATGTATGCATTATCTTTTGCTAATGTCCAGTAAATGGTTAAAACCTACCTATCAGTTGGTATTCATGTCAGCATAATAGTACTCATAGAATTGCTGAAAGTGCCTTCAAAGGGGCCTTTTCTTTCCTTTTTGAACAATTCAAAATCAATTGATGCTGATAACTGATTCAACTGATGTAGCAGAATTAAGAATAAAACAAAGTAGTAGTTGCCATTTTCACACTGCTGAACTTGCATTTGGAACAAAAATTAAAAGGCGGTCTAGGCAGACAAGTGATGATGTACTCAAAAATGAGCATAATGTGATGAAAGCAATACTAATTCACCTGACATTTTTAAATTACACCATCAATTTTATTTCGGCTACAGTATGCAGTCAATGATAATAGAACATATGCAGCATAATTGAAAGACATTAGCTTAAAAGCTTTAATGAGAGAACCATTTCAGGCCAATATATTTTTTGTTAAATTATGCTTAAAAAGTAGATTGCAGTGTCCCTTATATTGAGCAGTGTGGGAACCATAAGCACATACTGACAGGCTTTAGGCTATAGGAAAACTTGGAAAAAGCATTTGCAGTGAGCGCTTTAAAAATATTAAATATAATTTTTATTCTTGCTCAAATTCCGTTCATTGTTATCTTGCTTTTCTTACGCTTTATAATGTCTGCTCCAATGGACCATGATATTAGTACATTTGGAAATTGACATACATTGTCTCTCAACTATAAGCTAAGTTTTAGGATATCTGGTGAACTACCGTAAAATCTCGGGTATAATACGCACATTTTTACCCCATTTCACCTTATGTGAAGTGGGGGGTGCGTATTATACACGAGTAAAAAAAAATTAAAGTAAAATATTAAGTCCTGACAGGGCTGCTCAGAGGAGTTCGGGGAGAGGAAGAATCGGGCGGCTAGTGCAAGAATGCCGTCCGCTGTCTCTGTTTGACAGCTGACTATAAGTACAGAGGGGGAATCCTGGTTATCAAGGTGGGCATTTCATTTTTTTTTTTATACAGTATTTCTGCACAGAGGAAGCGGGCGGTGAGCGCAGGGATGCCACCCGCTGACTCCCGATGGGGGTGCGTATTGTACATAGGAACTACACTTTTACCCAAACTCTTGGGTATAATTTGCACATGCGTATTATACACAGGTGCGTATTATACCTGAGATTTTACGGTAATTGAATAATTATTTTCTGTATTACCTGAGTTCTGTTAGTATGGTAAGGAATGTGTTAAAAAACAAAAACAAATCCACAGGGCTTTTTCTCTCCCTTTATAGTTGTTCAAGTGATTTGATTGCAATATGCATCTGTGGTGGGTATGTTTTTTTGATGTTTGCTGGGTTGTAATCGGTGACATTCTGCTATATAAAGTAGAGGTACAGTGAAAACTTGAACATTTAAATCTTGAGCATTGTGGGTAAGTTCAGCATGTGGTAGGTTCTGGAATATAAATGTATGAGATTAAACGGGAATAATTATTTATTGACTTAACGAGCATAATATGATTGATGGCGTGACTGTTAAACTCTGGGCAAAAGCTGCCATATGTTTGCACACCTGCAACAACCATTTTGCATATCTCTGCGGCAGATGTAAGCAAGTAGCGTCTTTAGAAGCTCAAATTAGAGAACTGGAGATGCAAGGATTGTTGGCACTGAGGGAGGCTGCACGAAGAAGGAGCAGGTAGATGGATTACAGTTAGATGTAGTAAGGGTAATAGGGAGTCCTCTCCTGTATTTATTCCCCTTAACAGATTTGCTACATTGAGTGCTGTGAAAAGAGCCCCTCTGACACTGATGGGATAGGGGACTGACACCTAGATAGATCATGGTGGTAGGGGATTCCATAGTAAGGAAAACAGGCAGGATCTTTATAATCGAACAGTTTGAGGTCTTCCGGGGGCTCTGGTTTGAAATTTGGAAAATTTGGGCATGAGACTGCTGTTGTGGTGCATGTTGGTGCCAATGACAAAGTTAGTGGGAAATGGAGCTCTTTTAACCCCTTAAGGACCAGGTGATGTGCTATGACCAACATGCAGTTTATACCCTTAAAGGAGCAGTAAACTTTTTTTATGAAAATACATATTTTACAGAGAATTTCCTGCTGAATAAAACAAGGTCACTCCCATCGCTACCAGATGTTTTATTCAAAATTTATAGCAGTTTAAATAATCAGGAAGTGAATTTACTGTGTTTACTTCCTGGAAGTTCTAACTGACAGGAAGTGACAGGCAGTTTCTATCACATTCTATGGACAACTGTATGTCTCTGACTTTTCTGACTTTCCTCTCCATAAGAATCTAACCAGAAATCTAATTAGAATTTGACCACTAGAGGGCACTGCTAATGTCAAAAAACATGGGTTTAAACTGTAATAACTCTGGAAGTATAAATCTCTCGGAAGTGGGAGTACCCTTATTTTACTCAATAGGAAAGCCCCTACAATATATATTTTTTCATAAAAAAAGTTTAGTGCTCCTTTAAGGACCGGTGACAGTCATAGAATGTCATGTACTTTTTACTTACAGTACTCCTGCAGGAGCGATGTAAGTAAAAACTGGGCCTGAAATTGACCGCTCCAAGACTGGCACAGTCTCTCTGACCCCAAGGCAGCACACCGGTACACACAACAGGTCACATGTACTGGCGCATTGGCAAGGAGCAATGCAGTCCTTAAGCGAAGGTAACTTCCCTGGAACTCTGGTCCTTAAGGGGTTAAGAAGGATTTCAGGTATTTAGGTTGTAAGTTTAAGCAAAGGACCTCTAAGGTAGGATTTTCTGAAATACTACCTGTGCCATGCTCTACATCAGAAAGGCAACAGGAGTTTAGGGAGTGAAATTCATGGCTAAAGACTTGGTGTAAGCAAGAGGGGTTTGGGTTTCTAAAGCTCTGCGCTGTTTTTTTCCCCCCTTGGGGGCAAACTTTATAGGCAAGATGGATTTTTGCCTTAGCGAAAAGGAGGCTATTTTGTTCATGATTTCTCCTGCACTCATGTGGGGTATTTGTCCTAGGGGATCTTGAACTATTTTGGGCTCATTTTGTGGTCTTTAACCCCTTCCCTGCCATGTCTGTGTTGTTTGGGGAACTTTTTGCTCACTTTCCTCTGGGATTCATGTATTTTGCATGTTTTCTAGGTGTTCTATATGTGTTTTTACACTTTCTAGTCACTTTTTATTTTAACAGATTTATATGAATTTCACTTCTTTAAGGCGAGCTTTACCGCATAGCCACAATGCTCCATTGATCTCTATAGGACAGGCTGTCTTGGGACGTATCTCTGCAAACGCTCCATGTACCGAGTTATGAGAGCGCTCATTCTTCTTGTCTCCCTCTGCCCTGTTATCCGTTTCTCCTCTACAGTGTCTTGGGGATCTCTGGGGGGTTCGGTTCTGTTTTTGGGGTACTTTCAGGACAGAAACTACATGTCCCATAATGCCCGTTTTGCGGGCCTTTCTCTGATTGGGCCGATTGTGGACGCCATTTTCTTTCTATCCTGAGCTGAGTATCCTACGCAGGGCTTGGACTCCTCTACTCTCCTCCTCAGATTAACTCTTCTTTTGCCAAATAAGTTTAATTTTAGGCTTTCTGGGATGATTTTATTGATATAGGTGACAGTCTTTGGGTTCCTTGTTACCTTAGACACTTTCTCATATGGCTATGCCTAAGGATAAGGACTCAGGGGGGTCTCTGCCCCCCCCCCGTTCACTGTTCCTCTTGCCAGGTGGAGCTTCCCAGAGAATATTCAGGTCACTTATGCCCCTCATGTGCTATGACCCCTGCTTCTCTGCCAGGGCCCTCCAGCCCTGACCAGGGGCCAACTTGGGTCAAGGACTTAATTCTCTATGGCACAGTTTCCTCTCTCTCTCTCTCTTAAGGGGGTTCTTCAATCCTGGAAGCCCCCCACTTCTTTCAGGTTTGTGGCCCCTAAGGACCCTGGTATTTTTGATCTCTCTGATTCCTCTGATGAGCAATCCTTTGAGGATGGTGAATGTGCAGATGGGGTTTCATACCAGTCATATGGTGACCCCCTTGAGGCTGGCCCTGAACCCTCTGCTGAGGGTCTCATTAAGGTGGTTCCATCAACACTAAACATTCCTGTTAAAGGGATAGTAATACTTTGTTTTATCTTTATTTTATTTTGTAGGCATTAAAAAAAAACATGAAGAACAAAAACAAAAACCTTTATGGTTTGAGAGATATTCCCAAGCAAAGTTTCCCCCTCCCGCCCCTTTTACCTAGTGTAAGATGTGGAATCTAGTTGTAAGACCAGACAGATAACAGCAGGGGACAATTTTCTTTCTATTAGAACAATGAAAGCCCTTCCCCCCTTGACAGGTTTTTCAGGTTTTTCCCTTATCTTAATTGAAGATTGTCCCTCTCTGCAGTCTACCTGAGCACCTCCTTTCTGATCTGGCTGAACAGTGTTACATCAGCAAAAGGGGCGGGAGGGGGATACTTTATTATTGAATTACTCTTGAACTACAACTCTGACAGAATTGAAATAACACTCTCCAAAGTCCAGATACTATGATGATTAATTAGAGCTGCTTTTATTATGAAACATTACTATCCCTTTAACCCTGTTGAGGCACAATCTACTTATGATGTCTTTCAAATATGCAAGAAGTCCTGTACTATGTTTCTTCCTAATCCCTCTCTTGATCTTGATGAGTGGAAAATTCCTTACAAGCGTCTTGCTCTCTCTAAGAGATTTTCTGAGCTGTACCCCTTCTCTGATGCAGCTTTGGCTCAGTGGGCTACACCTCAGGTGGACCCCCCTATCTCTAGACTGTCTAAATCCACTGCTTTGCCTTTTGCAGATGTCACGGCTTACCTTGAAACCTACCTTGGCCTCTGCTTGGGTTACCAGGGCCATTGTTGTGTCAATGGAACCGCTTACTGAGGCTGTACGCAAAGGTGCCCCTAAGGAGGAGGACCTTTCATCTCTTCTAGCCAACATGTTTGAGGCCCAGAACTATGTGACTGATGCCCTCTTTGATGCTGTCAGTCTTGAAGCTAAGGCTTCTTCCTTCCCTATGGCTGCTAGACTCACTTTGTGGCTTAAGATTTGGTCTGGTGACTTTAATCTAAGGAGTCATTAATCTCTCTCCCTTTTCAAGGTACATCTCTTTTTGGGCCTGAACTGAAGAACATCATCAGTGAGGCTACTGGGGGTGAGAGCACATTGTTTCCTACGGTTCCTAAATGCCCTAACTTGGTAAGGAAGCAGTGTCTTTTTTTGTCCCTGCCAAAATGAAGCACGAAGGCCAAATCCGAAAGCATCTCATGCCAGCACCCCGTGCCAGACCACCAAGCACAGGCAGCAGTGCCATTCAAAGCACGCCACCGCCAAGCCCAAGTCTGGCAAGTCTTGCCTCCACATGACATGCAGAATTCTGGTCCCCAGCTCCCGGTGGGCAGGCGCCTGCTCCACTTTACAGATGCTTGAGCAGTCTCTGTTGCAGATCAGTGGGTCTTGCAGGTGGTTTCGGAAGGCTACAGGATTCCCTTCAAATCCCTTCCTCCGTACAGATTCTTCCAGTACATAACTCCTCTGGGACAAGAAAAACTGCATCTTTTCAGCGAGGCTGTTCAGGCTATCTTGGACAAGGGAGTCCTGACTCCAGTTCCTCCTCATGAGAGAGGTTTAGTTTTCTATTCAAACCTATTTGTGGTTGCCAAGTGGGATGGGGGCAGTTGTCCTATCTTCTCCTTAAAGACCTCAATTCCTTGTGGAGACTGCGTGCTTCAGGATGGAATCCTTGTGCTCAGTCATCGCAGCTGTGTCCAGGAGATTTCCTTGCCTCTCGGGATCTGCAGGATGCCTGCTTGCATGTCCCAGTTCATCCAGCAGCCAGAAGTACCTCCAGTGCGTTTGAGACTTGGGGCACTTCCAGTTCACTTGGACCAGCACGTCTAAGACTGCGCTCAGATTCTCCTCCACCATCAGTGGATTCTGAATATGGAGAAATCTGCTCCTGTTCCTTCTCAGGTCCTGGTTTTACATGGTCTCCGGTTCGATTCTTGTCAAGGGAAGGTTTTCCCGATCAAGGATTCTATCCAACAGTTAATGCATCTGGTGTCTTGAGTGCTTGGGCAGTGGTCAAGTCTATCTTGGCTTGGGCAGAAGATCATGTTTCGGCCATTTCTGCCATGCACATTCCAGACGTAGACTACGTCCTGACGGACTATTTCCACTGCTAATGGGTGGACCCAAGCAACTGGGAGCTCCAACCAGACGTTTTTTAACTGTTGGAGCAGCGGTGGGGTCTTGCGCTGATAGACCTAATGGCCACCAGGTACAACGGGAAAGTTCAACTCTTCTGTTCCCATTGGAGGGACCCTCTAGCCTTTGCCGTGGATGCCCTGGCGCTTTCATCTGGCTTATAAATTCCCTCCAATTCCTCTTATTCCAGGGATTCTACGATAGATTCAGATGGACGGTCTGGTGGTCATTTTGATTGCTCCCTATTGGATTAGGAAGCTTTAGTTCTAAGAACTAGTGGCTCTCTCCTTTCAGGATCCGTTTCCACTTCCTCTCAGATCAGAACTCCTCCTTTGGGGTTATCGCTGGAAGGAGGATATGGAACGTATGGATTTGACGGCATGGCTGTTGAAGCCTCCATCCTAAGGAGGAAAAGATTTTTCCCTGAGGTGATCTCCACTATGATCCAGGCTAGGAAACCTGTTTCTTCCAAAGCCTGTCATAGGGTTTGGTCCATTTTTCATTCTTGGTGTGTTGACCGGGATCTGTCTTCACAAGAGTTTGATCTCCCAGTAATCCTTTATTTTTTTACAAGATGGTGTGAACAAAGGGCTCAGTCTTAACTCTTTGAAAGTTCGGACTTCAGCTCTCTGTCTTTTTCCAGAGAAGCATTTCTGTCTTCCTTCAGGGTGTCGCTCATGCCTTCCCTGCCTATAAGGTTCCCAATCCTCAGTGGGATCTTAGTCTGGATTTGGCTATCTTGCAGCGGCCTCCCTTTGAGTCCTTGGCTACCATCCCTCTATGTCTTCTGACGTGGAAGATTGCCTTTCTTCTGGCTGTGGTTTCTGTCCGCAGAGTTGCTGAATTGCAGGCCTTCTCCAGCAAACCACTTTTCCTGGTGTTTCACAGGCATAAGGCTGTTCACTGTATCTTGAAGGAATTCCTTCTTAAGGTGGTCTCTGAGTTCCACATCAATTAGGAGATTGTTGTGCCCTCATTTTGTCCTGACCCCAAATCTGACAAGGCGAGGGATCTAAATTTGCTGAATGTGGTATGCTGCCTTAATTTCTGTGTGCACTGTACTGAGTATGTATGACTGATGCATTATTTGTCATCCATGAGGGTCCTAGGGATGGTATGGTTGCATCCAGGGTCACTATTGCTTCTTGGTAAGCTCTGTCATTAGTCTAGCAACAGTCCAGGCTCTAAGATTTGAGCTGACACCACCAGCTGAGCATGGTGTGTTAAATGCTGCGACCAAACCAGGAACCTCAGATTCTGGAAGAGCTTGCACTTGGTATTCTTCCATTTTACAGGTAAATCTGGAGCAGAAATGAAATTGTGAGTTCTCAAAAAATAATGATATTGATTGACGTGAAATGAAACACAGGACAAGTGACGGATTAGGCTACATGACGAGAGCCCAAGGAAATATGTGAATGAGTTGTGATTAAATATAGAATACTTAAGTGACAATTACCCTGCAAACCTAGGTTCTGGAACCATAACCAATAAAGAATATCCAATACACCTTCTGTCCAACGAAGTGAAAGAAGGAGCGGTCAAACCTACTTCCCCATAAAAAATAGCGACCCAGTGAAATAAAGTGACTTGTCCTTCGGCCTCTGCTTAGAGGTAAGGAAGTGCAATTAAATTGAAACAGTGAAACCTTTGGCCTTTACAAAAAGGTAAGGATAGCATGCAAGAATCAGAGCTACCCGTGCCCACATACCTACTGAATAACCAACCTTCGACCTCTATGAAGAGGTAAAGTGTGACTATGGAATGACCTTCGGCCTCTGAAAGAGAAGTACTGTATGAAACCAAACTCTGGTAAGAAAACACAAAAACTGTGCTTCCTATGGCCCATGAGAAGTAGGAAGAAAATATATATCATATCTTAAAACGAAGACCTCTACACGGAGGGTTAACATGATATGATACTTAACAATCTGACTGATATACATGAATGACAATGGACACGAGTACCGTTTGACTGAAACATGAAATATGGTGAAACAACTGAACATATGACAAAGGAATAATGAGGGGAAACATGAATACATTTGACTGGGACATGAATAAAAAAAGAAATCATGCTGAGAACCTGTAGGCATTGGTATGCTGCAGTAACAACCTGTTATAAAAAATGCAGAGAAAAAGGGGAATTATGGTAGAATAATAGAAGCGTCTATCTGGAAGTAAAATAGCCTATATGTGGGATATGAACTAAATGGCTAGGTGATATAGAGAATTAAATCTGAATACATGTCTGATGGACATTAATAATAAAGAGGCAGTGTAAAAGTAACTATGTATAGGTACCGGTTGGTGGGAAAAAAACCCCGATCGGTTGTATACATAACCTTCAACAAGGCACCCAGCAATGGTGTTGAAGCGTACTTAATATGAACTAAAATCGAACCGGGGAGGTGAGGACCCTGAAAGGCAGCCGGTCATCTGAGCTCGCAGACAAACAGGTGGAGACATCACGTCCGGTGAAAGTATGAATGCGAAACTGATGTGGGAGAGAAAATATGGAGAGGTAAGGACTTTGCATATGAATACATTCTAGTTTGCATGTTGAAAAGCATACTAAGATGTAAATAACCATAGTTATTTGGAGATTCCCAACTAAAATAAGTTAGCATCTAAAAAAGCCTATACTATTGCATGAACCACTCCAGCACTATATAATATGCTTAAAGGGATAGTAATGTTTCACTAAAACAGAAGCTCCAATTAATCATCATAGTATTTGGGCCATGGAGAGTGTTATTTCAATACTGTCAGAGTTGTGGTTCAAGAGTAATTGAATGATAAAGTTTCCCCCTCCCACCCCTTTTACCTAGTGTAAGCCATCTCTTCTCAGATGTATGGAATCTGGTTGCTAAACCATCAGATAACAGCAGGGAACAATCTTCTTCCTATGAGAACAATGAAAACCCTGGCCACCTTGACAAGTTTTTCAGGTTTTTCCCTCATCTTAATTGAAGATTGTTCCTCTCTGCAATCCACCTGGGCACCTCCCTTCTGCTCTGGCTGAGCAGTGTTACATCAGTAAAAGGGGCGGGAGGGGGATACTTTATCATTCAATTACTCTTGAACTACAACTCTGACAGAATTGAAACAATGCTCTACAAGGTTCAAATACTATTATGATTAATTAGAGCTGCTTTTATTATGAAACATTACTATCCCTTTAACGAAAACGATGAAGGATGCATACTTTAAATAAGTGAAACCCATTCATACCAGGCTGTTTAAGTGAAAAGTGGACACACCGATGTGACGTCATGTCTGATACGAAGTAAGGGAGTATGAAATACTGGTAAGGAAGAGCAATGAATGATTATGAGACAGTAATTTTTATGTACCCGAATAAAGAGCGGGCTCAGTTATGCTATGACAAGTGTATGAACGGATGATAAGCGAAAAAAGAGGAGTGACTTATCTGGAGCTCTATGGTCTTGAGAATGACCCGAAATACATTGAGGAGGTCAGTGGGAGAATACTGGGGTTTAAATAGACTTCCAGCTCCTCCCACAAATACAGGCAAGTGCCTTAAACTTGTCTTTTCCAATATTAAGAAATTTAACAGTTTGACTCCTGAACCGGCTGTTTCCACTTGAGTTGTTTGCATGTTATTTTTATGGGGTCAGACTTCAGATATATTTTTCCTTATGTTCTATAGATATTTGGTGTAAATTGGCTCCCCAAGAGAATGTGCTTGTTGAGTTTTTTTTTGTAGATTTGCAGGATTAAACCTTTGATTGCCAGAGGCATGCAACGCATTGCGTTCGATACTTCTCTGGCACTCAGATGGCTAAAGAAATAGTCAATTGAGGCATGAAAGTTAGATCATTTTGTAAGAAGTGTAAGTGAAAGGTGTTTGTCATCGTGTGATAACTTGAAGTGCTAACCGTTTGGATGCCAGAGCTGCCTTATCCCTTTGTGTGCCAGGGGGTACACAATGTATTGCTTTGCAATACTTTGCATACTACTCTGTCAGTAAAA
This sequence comes from Rhinophrynus dorsalis, assembly GCA_037306005.1. Taxonomy (NCBI): domain Eukaryota; kingdom Metazoa; phylum Chordata; class Amphibia; order Anura; family Rhinophrynidae; genus Rhinophrynus; species Rhinophrynus dorsalis. The sequence goes on along the minus strand of CM074718.1, from coordinate 290,394,498 downwards.
GGGTTAATGAAAATGCTGTAAAGAAAAAAGGAGAGACTAAAGTGGCTGTATACTTATTTGTATTTGTAGAAGTGTGTGTGTGAATGGAAACCAATGTGACTTCACTTGTGGCATTTAGTGTCGTTTCATTGGAAACGTTGGCATGTGTTTGGTTTGTACCTGTGATCATTATGGCTGAGACTACTTTAAATGTAGGGTTTGACTTTAACCCTTGATGGCTTTGGCACACACAGAGTTGTAGAAGTAGTGTGTCCCCTGTACACACACATGGCATCAGGATACACAGAGGCCCAGCTTTGCACCGGGACAGCACTACAGTGCTTCATATATTTGGGACATGGTATTTTAAAGGGATAGTAATACTTAAGTATTACAAATCCCTATATTAAAGCCCTAGTGAAAAAACACGTATTGCCCCCAGTGTCATCTCTGAAACCTTTATGGTTTGAGAGATGAACACTTCTAAAGTTGCCCTCTCCCTCCCCCTTCCCCGTAGTCAGCATTCTAGCTGACTCAGGGAAATCCGGTCAGAGATCATCAGGCGGCTCTGCAGCAGAGCCGCAATCGCGTTAACTAAAAAAACTTTCACTAAAACGGTCTTCTACGTGTGCTTGCAAACCAAGCACACGTAGAAGACCATTTCAGTGAAAGTTTTTTTTTTTCTGCAATTCTCTCTGTTTGCCCTTTGCCTACCATTGTTGCCTCCTTTTTATGCAGAAGAAAATAACCTTTTTAAGGTGGTAGCATAGCCTTATCCTCACTAATTAATCTGTCTTAGTTTCAAGAGAGCTATTATCAAATTGAATCTTTTTGTCATTAATATTATCGTACACAATGAAATGTGGATAGCACTGGTATATAGTTTTGTTTAATTTAAAAAAAAAAAAAAAAATTCTTACATCTGCTCCCTCCCCCAGTAATAATTTTTCATTTGTTTTTAGAATCCAAAGAAGATTCTTATTTTAACACATACCTGTGATTATTATCCTGTCATCCTTAACCCCTTCGCCTCCAATTACTTGCCCGGACTTAAGGACCAGTGACAGTCCTGGCACATCAAGCGTTAAATCTCCCATCACCACCACAGTGCGCCATGGGAGAGCTGCAGGCTGCTTGTTACTAGGTGCTCCAATATCAGAGCACTTAGTTTCACCCAATGCCTGCAATGTTGATACGTGTGATTTGCTAAAATAGCGAATCACATGTATTAAAATGCATTCACATCAACATTTAAACCTAAGTGTGAAAAACGCTGAATTTTTTACTTGCATCAGGATTTACGAAGGATTTGTGGTAAAATGGCTGCGTAAAAAATTTGAAAACATACATAAAATGAAAGCCTGGGTTGTCTACGTTCCAAAAATATACACTTTTGGGGGGGAATCTTAGAGTGGAGCACTGTAACACAGCCCCAAATGAGACATGGCACCAGTGATGCAAGCTGTGAAAATTCAAAGTGTGAAACTGGAAACGCGCATGTTCCAATTTGGGCCTCGTAGCTCCCCCAAGCGTTGAGAAACCTATGCATATGGGGTATTGCCGTACTCAGAAGAAGGAGCCGAACACTAAACAATGCATTTCTAAAAATCTTCACCTATCCTGTGCTTGATATCAACAGTAATATTGAAATGTAAGTGTAAAAATTTGCAAAAAAAAAAAAATATTAACACAATTTTGGAACATATTTCTGGAAAAATAGCTACATAAAAAGCTCCAAAATTCTACTGATTATTTACCTTATATTGTCTACTTTTCAGAAACATGTACCTTTGTGGGACTTTTTTGGGTTCTGGCACCATCAACTAAGCTATGATACTCACATGCCAATTGTTGAAAAATTACAGGTTGGAAATAATGGCATCCATGTTGTAATATTTACCTTGTAAATGTGAGAAAGGGATTGCAATACCAGGCATATAGGGTATTCTCATATTCAGGAGAAGCAAATTAATATATTTAGGGGTATTTTTTTGTAATGAACTAATAGTATACAAATCCTGACAGGAAAATGTAAGCAAAATGTTGTTGTTTTTTTATTTTTTTCCTCTTTTTTTTCTTTTTTAATCAAATTAAACGAAGAGATAGTTATATAATTGTGGTACCAAAAGAAAGCCCTACTTGTGCTTAAAAAAACAGTATATAATTTGTGTGGGAGTATTAAAGGAATTAAAGTAAAAATATGCTTGAACAAAGACATAGTCAAAAAAGTCAAAATTGCTCTGGTCCTTAAGTGTAATCCACCTCAGATTTGCCGATCCTTAAGGGGTTAAAGATTAAATTTGGAAACCTAAAAATTGCAGAATTAGTTCAAAGTGGTATATAGGGTTTTCTGCCCAGATTAAAGTAAGTGGGGGTTAATTATTTCTAGGTGGTGGTGGTCTTTTAACAATAATCCTACAAAGCGCTATGTTCATGATCCATACTAAATCAATAAAAGTAAGCAGTTCTGGTTCTGCCATGCCTAGTCCTTGTATACCACAAACAGGCCTAGATGTAAAGAAGATGGTAAATGATTTTTTTTCAATGAACTGTAAAGTATTAGTTTGACTCCTTTCTTTGACACTAATTTTAGTGCATACCAAGCTGCCGGTGCCTACATACCACCTCTTGCACTGGGACATTGTGGTGTGTAATAAGGCCAGTACACATGGTTAGGGGCCTTATATTTTGATCAGTGCCCATGTGATTCAGCCAATCACTGGAGGATGTGAATGTCATTGTATCCTCCAAAATCACTCATGCGAACTGTGTGGCTTCTCATAGGCTGCCATGCAAATCCGAGTAATACTAGAGTGCACCCAGTTTTCAGAATGCTGCATTTGGATGCATTCTCCAAAGTGTTTGTGTGAAAAGCACTATTGGAGACATGCTGTGTTACTAGGGTGCGTTTGCTGCATGGTTTATAACCCTAAACTAAAGTCATCCTTGTGTGCATAATCTAAGAGTAAATTTGTATATAATATCCCCTGTCCCACCTCTTTACCCGATGTCAGGCTGTTCTGCGGAGAACTGACTGGTCGGTTAACCAGTGTCCATATCAATCCACCCAGCCATTCACATTTATTTCCTAATGAGTATTAAAGAGGGTGACTTTAATGTTTGTTTACTTTATTATTTTTAAGTGTTAAAGATCTATTACTTCTCCTTGAGGAGTGAGGGGTTTGCAGAGCATTACTTTGCAATGTGTTGCTCACTCCTTTTGTCTTCAACGGATTAAGGGCTCGATTTAAAGGCAGCCGTTAACCAAAAAAAACACTAACGGGTGCGTTAAGTGTCATGTTGCAATTCAAAGATCCGTCTAAACAACAGCTAACGGCAGTTGCACAATTCCTACGGCCGCTACACTTACGTGCATTCAGACGCATGGAACAACATGGAACAACATACCCCAGAGCTATTCAAAGGCTTGCGGTACTGATAACGGCTGAAAAAAAGACACACCTAACGGCTAAAAGTTAAGACCCACTTCTCACACACGTTAGACACTTAACGGCCAAAACTAAACACCCGTTACAGAGGAAAACACACAAAAGGCTTACCGCACAACCATGTAAATGGGAAAATTAACCCGTGCAATGCCAAAACAACACAAAAACATGCACACACAACACAAATCACTACACACAAAACAACAACCAACACCACAGGAACAATGACACACAAAAAAACAACAACACAACATGGCACGGAACAATGGGGGTCATCACACAAAGCGGACCCTGCAAATACAAGCTCACCTGGGCAACATCAACACGCGACCTGCACCCCACAACTGCACGCCCGCAAATGGCACACACAGAACAAGCACAACACACCACATCTTATAACACACACACACACACCTGCAAACACTTACCTGGACACAAACAACTCTCCATTGGTCAGCACTCACCTCATCACCCACCTACACAACGCCCTAGCAAGTACTTAAAGGGACAACTCAACACACTCACTTGTGGCTTGTTTTCCACTCAGGGAGGGAGAGAGAGAGAGAGAGCGCTAGAGAGAGAGAGCTAGAGAGAGAGAGGTAGAGAGAGAGAGAGAGACAGATAGAGCAAACAGTATGTTGGGTTACATATTGTTGCGAAGACTGCGGAGAAGGCGTGCAAGGGAGAGAGCTAGGGAACATCAGCAAACCCCAAGCACGCCTCATCAACAGCCTCCACCTGTTGCAAGTGAGGAGGCTCTGGCTCAGCAGCCACACAGGAGTCCATCCCCACCTGGAGGGCACAGGATGTATAGACGACCACCAAGGCCCAGGGTATACCGCCCAAGGGTCACACTCTTTGGAATGGCTGATGACGAGGTCATTGATCGCTACAGGTTGAGGCCTGACAGCATCATTGCCTTGTATGAGGTCATCAAGGAGCAGGTGGATCCCATCTACATCCACAACCATGCCCTAACTGGCCTGCAGAAACTACTCTGTGCCATACACTTCATGGCAAGCGGGGCCTTCCAGTCCACTGAGGGTTACGCATCTGGCATGTCCCAGGCCACATTCTCCAGAGTGCTGGCCCAGGTCCTGCCAGCCCTCAAAATCAAGGCCAGTACCCATATACATTTTCCCACCACCGACATGGACTGGATACACGTCAAGCAGGCCTTTTACGCAAAGGGAGGCATGCCCAGGGTCATGGGTGCTATAGATTGCACCCATGTCCGGATTAAGGCCCCAGCACGTGACGCACAGATATTCATCAACAGGAAGAACTTCCACTCCATCAACGTGCAGATGGTGTGTGACAGCAACATGAGGATCATGAATGTCTGTGCAAAATATCCTGGCAGCACACATGATGCATACATTCTACAAAACTCCTCAGTCCACAGAGATTTTGAGAATGGAACCTTTACAGGGGGATGGCTACTGGGTGAGTTCACAAAACAAAATCACACCACATACACAGGCGTACACACCACTCAGCTCAGCATGCACCTGACCCACACCTACTACGTCCACCACACAAAACATCATTCACACAACATGTGCTCCCTGTTTCACCATGTCACTCACATTACACAGGTGATGCTGGCTATGGATGCAAGTCCTGGCTACTGACCCCTCTGGCCAATCCCCAAACACATGCCCAGGAAAGCTACAACCAGGCTCATGCCAGAACCAGGAATGCTATTGAGCGGACATTTGGGCTCCTCAAGTCAAGATTCCGATGTCTGGACCACTCTGGGGGAGCACTGCAGTATGCACCGGCTAAGGTGTGTGACATCATTGTGGCGTGCGCAATACTGCACAATATCGCAGTGGACACCAGGCTGCTGGAGCACATCCCGGACCCCCCCATACAGGAAGTGCCCATGGACATCGGGCATGTGGAGGAGACCATGAGAGGGGCACAGATCAGAGACAGGCTCATCACGGAATACTTCACCTGTGAGTATAACACAGGCATGCAAACAATCCATGCAAGTCCCCCAGCAGTCCTGTGACACTAACCACACTGCACATTTTGTTCTGTCTCACCCCACAGGAACAGTGACACAGCACTGCACTGGCAGTGGACGTGGAAAATTGTGTGTGTGGACTCAGCAACCATCCTCCATTCCACTCTCCACGTTGACATACAGACCCCAAGGATATCACGCACACCCTCAGGAGAAACAAGGTACAACATATTACCCATGTTCATCACCTTACACGGCTTGATTGACAGCAACTAACTGGATATGCCATGATTAGAGCCTGAACAACCATGCTAGCCCAGTAGTGAAAGAGTATTATCTAATGATTTGCATGAGAAGGGACATCAGACTCAATATGGGACCTGTACTGTGCTACAGCTGAGAAGAGCAGCACAGGGGTGGATGTACAGTGGTATGGGCACACAATGTAGAGGTCATGAGACGTAGATCAGATTACCACGGACTCCATGCAGACCTGTGAGTGTGCAGACGTATGTGCCCCTGACATGAATACACACATCAACAAATGTGTCCTAACAGTTCCATGGAACAAATGACATTGGGCTGCCACTGTCACTTTCACAGTGGCAGCACAATGTCATTACTTCCATGGAGCTCTCAGAACACTTGTTAATGTGTGTATACATGTCAGGGGCACATATCCCTAGGACTGATGCACATGTCCTTAGTTCCCCACAGAATTGGTTACAGATGAGTACACAACACATTGTCAAGCAATGGTTTGTGCACTCACCTGTAACTGTGAAAACTGAGGGGATGAAAAAGACTAAATTGTTGTTGCTTGATGATCAGTTCAGGTCTACTGCTCCAAATCCTGTCCTCTTGTCCCGCAGGCATCCGTAACATGATCCATCCTTGAACTGAAGAGCTTCCATGTGACTGGATTGATGTCTTGACAACACCTTCATGAAGATCACCCCTTGCTGTTTATGGTGATGTTGTTGGTGATGCAAAGTTTGACCTGAGGTTCACACAAACCTCTACTGGAACATTCTCATAGAGACACAGAAAACACTAATTCTTGAGTGTTGTAACCTGTACAGTCAGGATGCTCAGCTACAGAGTTGTCAAACCTCATGGACAACACATGAGCAGGGCAGCAGTGTTACTGAAGTATTACAATTTAGTTTCAAAGTACATTTAGTGTTCTCATACAGGTGTTCAATGCATATAGGCAATACACACACAAAACACATGTACATTCTAATGTACTTTGAGACACAATAAAGATGAACCATCACCATTCTATCTGTGTCTGTAGGAGGATATATTTGAGAACACATATGTCAATGTGTTACCACACCCAGGGTAGAGTATGCCCCATACATGGAAAGGCAACACCCACATCACAGGAGTCCACCACTTGTTTGCCAGTGACTGGACTCTGTGATGTATCAATGCAAACAGATGATGGTGGCAGTGATGCACCAATGTGTTGTGGGAGTGATGAAGAGGTGATACAGGGGACATACTTCCACAGTGAATACCTGTCCACAGTATCTGTATTGCTCAGTATAATCCATGTTCGGAGATTTTGCTCCACTTTGACATATCTCAGTACATGGGCTAACGAACAACCAGACTAAGTGGACATGTGTTATCACTGGTGAAGTCTGTTACACCTTTAGGGAAACAGCAACTCAACTTACAGGAGACCCCAATGCTCAGCCCAGGATATCAATGTGTGTGCTACACGTTGAAATCCTAGGTTAAAAACATTGGCTTCTTCAGTAAGTCAGTTGCACAATGAGTGTGTGAATCCAAGACAACATGGATACATGTCCCATTTATCTATCCTGCTTATAATGTCCCTGCTAAATCACAGAGCTGTTTGTCTGGTTATCCCATTAACCCACTGAGTGCAAGAGTGGTCCCCAACGCATTTCTTGACAATGCGTTGTCTACCACTCTGGCACTCAAAGGGTTAAACACAGCACATGATGTAGACAAATGTTCAGTGTTGTACAATTTGTTGTGCTAAGGGGTATGTTTTGTTGTTCAAATTCAACACACAACACCGCCATATAACACAGTGGTGTAATATGGCTCCAGGGATGTATTACAAGTTGAATTTGTACAACGGTGTGTGTGTGAACCCATGTTGTAGCATCCCACTAACATTTCACATAGGCAGAGGTTGTGTTCACTGCATTGTATGGCAATGCATTGGAGACAACCCTGCCACCCAATCCATAACTGAAGACACAACAGATCAGACTGGAATTAAAAAAAAAATGTTTTCTTTATTGAGGGGAAACTTAACAGGTTGGGCCTTTCATTTTTTCTTCTTTGGGTGGGGGGCCTTAGCCTGGGTGCCAGAGGTGGATGCCCTTGTGGATCTCCTGGTAACCCTCTGCCCCCTAGGTGTTGCTTCAGGGGTAACACTAGAGGGGGTGGTGGTTGCAGTAGACCCCTCAGTGGAACGCAAGTTCTCCCTCTCCATCCTCAGGTTCTCCCTGCGGTTTATCTCCCTCAGCTCCACAAGGACCTGTGTTAACATGTCCATCACACCAGTCCTGAGCTGCTGGAGTAGTGTATTCCCCCTGGACACCTCCGACTCCAAACCTTGGATCCTGCTCTCCAATTGGACAATGTTCCTCCTGGATTGCCTCCTGCTCCTGGTGATATTGCTGTCAGTACTCCTGCTCGACCGGAGTAGTCTCCTCTGAAGGGCCATACACTCCGCCTCCATCCCTGTGAGGCGTGCGGTGCTGGAGGTGGATGTGCCCGGTGTCCCTGGTGCTGCTGTTTCTTCCTCTGCTGCTGAGGGTGCTGTTTCTTCCTCTGCTGCTGAGGGTGCTGTTTCTTCCTCTGCTGCTGAGGGTGCTGTTTCTTCCTCTGCTGCTGAGGGTGCTGTTTCTTCCTCTGCTGCTGAGGGTGCTGTTTCTTCCTCTGCTGGAGGTGCTGTTTCCTCTGCTGCTGGAGGTGCTGTTTCCTCCTCTGCTGGAGGTGCTGTTTCCTCTGCTGCTGGAGGTGCTGTTTCCTCTGCTGCTGGAGGTGCTGTATCCTCTGCTGCTGCTGAGGGTGCTGTGGCTGCTGTTGGAGTGGCTGGTGCAGATGATGGGCATATGCCCACCACATCAAGTGATGCAGAGCTGCCCAGAGATGTGTGTGCTGGTGGAGGTGTGAATATGTCCCTGGGTAGGGGGCGCTGGGGCTCACCAATCAGGCCCAGGTGTGTGTAGTCCAGTGGCCAAGGGTCATATGGTGGCCACTGATAGGTGGTGGGACCCCACCTTGGATCATACCTTGGGGCATGCTGTGGAGCCATCCAGGAGGGTGGGTTGATCTGGGAGGCATATGGCCCATATTGGGTGTTGGCCACTGTCCCTGGCAGCCATTGCCTCCCTGGCGGTGGTGGTGCTGCTGATGGAGGGTAGTAGCTGGTGGAGGTGGATGGATGTGTCCACCTCTCCTCCTGTGGCATCCAGCCACTGTACTGGGGAGGTGCAGCTGGAAAGGGTGGTGCAGCCTGTGGTGGTGCAGCTGGAAGGGGTGGTGCAGCCTGTGGTGGTGCAGCTGGAAGGGGTGGTGCAGCCTGTGGTGGTGCAGCTGGAAGGGGTGGTGCAGCCTGTGGTGGTGCAGCTGGAAGGGGTGGTGCAGCCTGTGGTGGTGCAGCTGGAAGGGGTGGTGCAGCCTGTGGTGGTGCAGCTGGAAGGGGTGGTGCAGCCTGTGGTGGTGCAGCTGGAAGGGGTGGTGCAGCCTGTGGTGGTGCAGCTGGAAGGGGTGGTGCAGCCTGTGTTGGAGGGGATGGTGATGGTGGGTAAGGTGACCACCGGCTGGTCCCCTCCTCTGTGTCCTCCTCACTGGGGGGTGACATAGCCTCCTCCACTGTCTCCTGCTGGGCTTGACGGCCGTAAGCTGTGTGGAGGAAGAAGATGTTGTGATTAGTGACCTTTGCCATATGTTTGTGGAGACAATTCTACTTTGATATGTGTTGAAGAAAAATATATGTGTTTGTGTTAATCCCCCTGGGTAAACAAGGGTACTCCCACTGCTGAAAGGTGTTTGAGTTATTATGGGTGAAGGTTTCATTCTGAGGTGCAATATCACAGTGGCCAGAAATAGTACAGTGGGGCTGTTGCTACACCCTCCCATGTAGATATCTGGTCCCTGTACCAGAGCTGTCCATATGATTGTGTAGTAACAGCACCACTGTACAATATCAGGCCACTAGGATATTGCCCCTGACATATCCATGTCTGAGCTGTGATACCTTTTGCATCAACACACCTTTCAGCAGTACGAATACCATTGTTTAACTCGGGGGGGGGGGGGAGATCCAACAACATATATTTGTCTTCACAACTTGTAGGGATGGCTATCCCTCCAGGGGGGTGGCAAAGGTTAAGTCCACCTTGATGTCAGATTGTAGACATTGTGGGAACAGATGTTGTTCTCTGTTAGTCCTATCCTTCCTACCCTCATGGTTGTTCAGATAATGCTCTATGTGACGGATGTAGATTTCAGTCATTTGTCTACACGAGGGATTTTCAGCAGAGACAAAATCAACCCATTTAGAGAACAATACTTAATTGGAATGGTGTACAGGGTGTGCATGATTTACAAGCACACTCTGTGGACCATTCCAAAGAGGTATTTCTCTCTATATGTTGTGACTTTGGCTCTGCTGAAGAGCCTCCGTGTGGTCAAATGATGGATATCTTCACCTGTCACATGGAGCAATATCTGTATAACCATGAGTGTTGGAGGGATGGGACTTAGATCAAGACACATCTGTTAACGATGGCAATGATATGACATCATGATGACATTACCCATTGCTATCCCATTACAGTGACACACAAGTAGAAATGGTCATATATGTATGTGGATATGTACCCTTCATATGGATGGAGTAATATCCTTCCAAGATGTGATGCCAGAGAGCATTTCATTAGGTGTGATTGCCTTACTGGCTATATATGTGCACCCATCCAACAAGACATTGTATTGATATGATGGATATGAACATACCTCGTATATCCCATCTACGTAGGGTGTGATATACTATGTATGTGTATTTGGATGGTAGCAATGTAGGTTGATATGTGATGGGTGCACATATCTGGCCAGTAAGGCAATCACATCCAGTGAAGTGATCTCTGTGTTCACATCATGTTGGAACATATTTAGTAACATTTGAATCCTAAGGGCAACAATCCAGCCAGTAGTGAGGGATATCTTTGATTGAGGCCTGTTTTTTTGTCTGTGTATGAGCCCATCCATCCTTCTGTGTGAGGCAACCGTACTCGGTCCTAGATATCCATCAGTCATGGCCTGTTGGTGACCAAGGTACAATGTTTGCTATTTGTTTCCCATATGTATCCTGCATAGAGATGCTGGTGTACCATCGATCCATGGCATCAGCACCCCTGTGGATCCATGTGGGAATCAGATATGGGATATGTCATTTCAAGTCAGAGAAATGATTGCAGCCACAACACCAATGCCTACTTTTTCCTGCTTGAATTCTGTAAAATAGTTTTCACTGTCGTCCAATACAGGTCACTGGTACCATGGGATGTGTAGTCCCCTTTAATAGGCAGGAACAATTATGCAAATAATTTGCAAGGGGCGGAGCCTCCCCTCTTACTTAAGCCACCTTCTGGCCAGAGCCACCCATATTGATTTGTTCCTGGTGTGCTTGCACACCAGGCAGAGAACAGCTATGCTTCTTAGAGTTTTATTATTTTTTTATTCAAATATGGAATACCACCATTAGGAGGGTGACCATGGCTGTGAATTGCCCTCTTCAAAGTGGCTGGTGCAGCTTCCAGGGATTTCTGTGGACCTATACCTGAAGAGGGGACAGCTTGTGTTAAGCAGCTCCCCTGTTGGGGAAATTACCTCTGGTTCTTTCCCTCCCTATCATGGTCACCTGAAGACAGAAGTCTGCGAGAAAGGTGAGTCACCCATTGAGTGCTGAAGGTCCACTTGTCCCCACAGTGTCCCTTTGATGGGCTTGTATTTGGGAGTTTTAATACACTCCAGCACTCATAGGGTGTTTTTATTGCATTATCACTATTTATGCAATTTCTGTGTTATTGTCTGAGTTTTGGAGCATTGGGTATTCATTTATTTATGTTTCTCATGTATTTCATGCTTGTTTGGGCACTTTTTAATGTTTTACTAAACTTTATTAAAAATGGTGTTCCGCGCCTTTAAGCGCGGCTTTTTCCCGCTCAGCAGCAGAGCTCCTTTACTCTCTATGGGAATTCACAGTTTGGGACATATCTCTGAAACCGCTTGTCACAGCAACTTCAGAGTGGGCTCATTTTAATGCTAGGCTCCTGCTCTATCATCCGGTTGGTGTTTTATTAATGTAGGGGGTTCAGGGGGGCTTCGGGCACTGTTTGGGGTACTTGCATAGGGAAAACTACATTTCCCATGAGCGCTTAGCTCGCGCTCGTTTCTGATTGGCTGTCATGACGGCCGCCATTTTGTGGTACTTTTCCAAGGCGAGTACACTACGCAGGGACCGAGCCTTCTCTCTCCTCACCAGATTAACCCTTCGCTGGCCAGATAAGTCCGTTTTTAGACCTTTTCTGGGGTGAAACTTTAATCTTTAACACTTTTCTGGGTGATAGTGTTTTTTGTGGGGTATATTGACGCTGTGAGCATGTCTACTTCACTGGAGCTAGGGGCTAGACCCAAGACTAAGGAGGCTGGGGGGTCTTCTACCCCCATGGCGTTTTGCTCCTCTTGCCACATTGGGCTGGATTGCGATAATGTGGGGGATCTATGCCCTAATTGTACTGATAAAGATAGCAACCCTGGGCTTCCCAGCCACGCTATTGAGCCATCTTGGGTGAGGGAGTTTAAAGCTGCCACTAGGGATCTCAGATCCACGCTTCAACTCTTTCCCTCTCAGGTACAGGGGGCTCTCCAGGTCTGGCAGACCCCCTCTACTATCAGGACCTCCCTGCCTAAGCCACAGGGAGCTCCTGATATCACTGATTCTTCTGAAGAAGAACTTTTACAGGATTCTGATGCTGAGGAACGTACTGTTATTGAATCTAACAGGTCCATTGGGGACCCCTATGAGTGTGACCCTGAAGTTTCGGCTGAGGGTCTGATCAGAGCGGTTCTGAATACGCTCAACCTTCCTCTGACTCAGGAATCCACTTATGATCCTACTGATGTTTTTCAGAAAAAGCCATCTAAACCTGTTGTTTGTTTTCCAACTAACCCTACTCTTGCCCGTCTGGTTTCTGAGGCATGGAAGAATCCTGATAGATCTTCCTCTGTCTCCAAAAAGTTTGCCAAACTTTACCCTTTTCCCGAAGCGGAGCTGGCAAAATGGGTTCATCCTCCCAAGGTGGATGCTCCTGTGTCTAGACTATCCAAATCTACTGCTTTGGCTGTCTCAGATGCCTCTGCCTTGCAGGACTGGACGGATAAGAAATTAGAGCTCTCTCTTAAATCTATTTTTGCCTCTATTGGCACTGCCATGCGCCCCACCTTTGCTGTGGCATGGGTTAATAGGGCTATTGCAGCCTGGACTGAACGACTGACTGAAGCGGTTCGCCAGGATGCGCCTGTATCTGAACAGTTGCAGCTTCTTGCTAATATCACTGAAGCTCAGAACTATGTTGCTGATGCTGCTTTTGATGCTGTGCGCATGATGGCGAGGGCCTCCACTTCTTCTGTGGTGGCTAGACGCGCTCTTTGGCTGAAAATTTGGTCTGCTGATACAGCCTCTAAGAAAGCCTTGCTTTCCTTGCCCTTTCAGGGGAATTTGCTCTTTGGCTCTGAGCTCAAAGAAATGATCAGTGAGGCTACTGGCGGTAAAAGTACTCTTCTACCCTCAGTCTTTAAGAAAAAGTTTCCAGCCAAACGCAATCGGTCCTTTCGTTCCTTTCAGACTGAGACACGCTCCTCGGCCCAAACGGGTCCTCCCACTACGCGCTCCTCCTCCAAGCCCAAACAGTCCTGGAGGCCCAAAGTTGCCTCCAAGGCCAAGACCTCCAAGACTGCTTCGGCATGACTCGCCGAACCCGGGTCCGCATCCGGCTGTAGGCGGTCGTCTCCGCATCTTTCGCCGGTCTTGGGAGGAGTCAGTGGCGGACCCATGGGTTCTTCAGGTGGTGTCAGAGGGATACAGGATCCCTTTCTCTTCCCTTCCTCCTTTTCGGTTCCATTTTACTCGTCCTTCTCAGGAACCCTCAAAAAGGCGTCTGTTCGACGACGCTATTCAGGATCTCTTGGACAAAGAGGTCCTGGAGGCGGTTCCGCAGGGGGACACAGGTTCAGGATTTTATTCCAACCTGTTTGTGGTAGCCAAAAAGGACGGAGGAGCCCGTCCCATCTTGGATCTCAAAGATCTCAATGCCTATGTGGTGACTTCCCACTTCCGCCAGGAGTCCCTGCGCTCTGTGATTGCAGCAATGTCTCCAGGGGAGTTTCTTGCCTCCCTGGACCTTCAGGATGCTTATCTTCACATCCCTATTCATCCAGAGAGCAGGAAGTATCTCAGGATTGCCTGCCACAGGGGACACTTTCAATTTACAGCGCTCCCCTTTGGACTGACTACAGCTCCTCAAGTCTTCCAGCGGGTGCTGGGCTCCTTGATAGCGGTGCTCCATCAGGATGGGATCAGAGTGACACCCTACATGGACGATCTCCTACTGAAGGCCTCCTCAGCGGAGCTTCTCCACCAGCAGTTGCAGAGGTGCATGCACACCCTGAACCGTCACGGATGGATCCTGAATCTGGACAAGTCGGACTTGATTCCTTCTCAGAGGCTTCTGTTCCTGGGTCTCCTGTTCGACACTCGCCTATGCATGGTGTTTCTTCCAGAGAACGTGGCTCACCAGATAGCCGTCAGAGTGGCTGGGATTCTGGACATGGACGAAATTCCAGTTCCGAAGTTGTCGTCCTTAGTGGGGAAGTTCATTTCCACGATCGAAGCAGTACCATTTGCCATGGCCCACTCCAGGGATCTTCAGAGATTTGTGATCCAGACGTGCAGGAATCATCCAGATCATCAACATCTGTCTGTTTCTCTTCCTCCTCATGTCGAGTCGAGTCTGCACTGGTGGTTAGATCTCTCTCATCTCTTGAAAGGGAAATCCTTTCTAGTTCCTCATTGGACCACAGTCACAACGGATGCCAGCCTTCGGGGCTGGGGTGCAGTCTGGGGTCGCTTCAGTGCTCAGGGGAAATGGGGTCTGGAGGAATCCATGCTCTCCATCAATGTTCTGGAACTTCGAGCTGTCCGGCTGGCCCTGAGGCACTGGGAGTCTCAATTGACCGGTCTTCCAGTCAGAGTAGAGTCCGACAACGCCACGGCGGTGGCTTACATCAACAGACAAGGCGGCACAAGAAGCGGTTCCGCCTGGTGGGAAGTCAAGGATATTTTGTCTTGGGCAGAAGATCACGTGCCTGTCATCTCTGCAGTTCACATTCCAGGCGTGGACAACGTCATGGCAGACTTCCTCAGTCGTCACACCGTCGACAGCGGAGAATGGGCTCTTCACCCAGAGGTGTTTCACATGCTCACTCAACGGTGGGGGATGCCAGTGGTGGATCTGATGGCTACCAGACACAACAGGAAGGTTCCGGTGTTTTGCTCCCGTCTGAGGGACTCCCTTGCTCTAGCGGTGGATGCCTTGTCGATCCCTTGGGACTTCTCCCTGGCTTACATCTTCCCCCCTCTTCCTCTATTGATCAGAGTTATTCAGAAGTTGAAGAGAGAACGTTGTCCTGTCATCCTGATTGCTCCAAACTGGCCTCGCCAGTCCTGGTTTCCGGAATTGATGGCCATGTCAGTGAAGGATCCAATCCCTCTTCCAGCCCGTCCGGACCTGCTTCTTCAGGGGTATCTGTGGAAAGAGGATGTTCACTCTCTCCGTTTGATGGCATGGCGGTTGAATCCTCGATTCTAGCTAAGAAAGGCTTTTCTCCTTCTGTGGTGTCGACGATGCTCAGTGCTCGTAAGCCTGTGTCTTCCAAGATCTATCATCGCATTTGGTCAACTTTCGTGACATGGTGCTCTGTCAAGCAGTTGTCTCTTGACTTCCATCTTCCCACTGTCCTGGCCTTCTTGCAGGACGGTGTGGACAAGGGGCTCAGTCTGAGTTCCCTCAAAGTTCAGACCTCTGCCTTGTCTGTGTTTTTCCAGGAACGGATTGCCATCCTTCCTGATGTGAAAGTCTTCTTCCAAGGTGTGACTCATGTTCGACCTGCCTTCAAGAGTCCTGCTCCCCAGTGGGATCTCAATTTGGTGCTGGGAGTTCTTCAGCGACCACCGTTTGAATCCTTGGCTTCCATTCCATTACGTCTTGTGACTTGGAAGATGGCCTTCCTTTTGGCTATTGTGTCAGTACGCCGGGTGGCAGAGTTACAGGCATTGTCTTGTAAACCTCCTTACCTGGTGTTCCACAAGGATAAGGCTGTGCTTCGCACTACCAAGGAATTCTTACCCAAGGTTGTGTCTGAGTTTCACATCAATCAGGAGATTGTGGTTCCCTCTTTCTGCCCTAATCCTTCATCTGACAAGGAAAGAGATCTCCATTTGTTGGATGTGGTGCGTTGCCTCAAGTTTTATGTTCACCGCACCGAATCTATCAGGAAGTCTGACGCTCTATTCGTCATTCCTGAGGGGCCTAGGGCAGGAAGACCGGCTTCCAAAGTTACCATTGCCTCTTGGATTAAGGCTACCATCCGTGAAGCCTATAAGTTGAGGAATAAGCATGTTCCCTTCAGGGTGACTGCCCATTCCACCAGATCTATTGGGGCCTCCTGGGCCTACAAGAATCAAGCTTCTGCTGATCAACTGTGCAGAGCGGCCACTTGGTCCTCTGTGCACACTTTTTCTAAGCACTACCGAGTTGATGTACTGGCATCGGCTGATGCCAGCTTTGGAAGGAAGGTCCTGGAGGCAGTCTTGCCTGTGTAGGTCTTCCGCTCTGTGATCCTTAGTGCTTCCTTACTGTTGAGCCCGGTTGGCTCGTGTTCCGTGTGCTGTGTTAAGTTCAGGGATTGTTCCCTTGATTGGTGTCCGTTGACACTTACAGTTTGGGCTATGTTATCAACTGGTTAACAGTTCTAGTGACTTGGGCCTTGCGCCTGGTCCTTGCCTTACTTCCCGCCTCTGGATCAGCTCAATGTTTGTACATCCCATGGTACCAGTGACCTGTATTGGACGACAGTGAAAATAGGATTTTAGTCTTACCTGTTAAATCCTTTTCACTTAGTCCATACAGGTCACTGGTCTCCCACCCTGTCAAGGGACCAGTCTTGGCTCTCCTGTGGCATTCAGTGGGAGACC
This sequence comes from Rhinophrynus dorsalis, assembly GCA_037306005.1. Lineage (NCBI taxonomy): Eukaryota > Metazoa > Chordata > Amphibia > Anura > Rhinophrynidae > Rhinophrynus > Rhinophrynus dorsalis. The sequence goes on along the minus strand of CM074718.1, from coordinate 290,377,781 downwards.
GTTCGGGCATGCTCACAGGAGTCTTTCTTTTTGCTTACCTGGGGTCAGTTTAGGGTCTCAAATCAATATGGGTGGCTCTGGCCAGAAGGTGGCTTAAGTAAGAGGGGAGGCTCCGCCCCTTGCAAATTATTTGCATAATTGTTCCTGCCTATTAAAGGGGACTACACATCCCATGGTACCAGTGACCTGTATGGACTAAGTGAAAAGGATTTAACAGGTAAGACTAAAATCCTATTTTCGGCCTGTGTGTTGCACCTACAAGCATTTATTCTGTGTGACACTGTGATGTGTGATCTGATGCCCCCTTTTGTGATTCAGTAAGCGGTGATGTTGAACCGATGACATGAACATGATGGTGACTTCTCCAGTGATCTCCTTTCCCCATTTCCAGTGTTTTCCATGGAGTCTGTACAATGGGACCCTATGAACTTGATTCTTGTTTTGGCATATTCTCCATGGACTAACACTGGTACTGGTGAAGTGAGGGTGTGTGAGGGTTACTTTGTGTCCACCATGTGTTTGTCACCGCTTAGTGAATGTCCCCTGTGTAGCATGTGATCGTTGGCCTATTGACTTGTTTGTTGTCAGGTTAACCCCTTGAGTCCCAGAGGGGTTGCCAATGCATTGTTGATCGATGCATTGATGATCCCTCTAGCACTCACGGGGTTAGGGTGGGGGTGGGGACATGGGTGACATTGTGTGTGAACAGTGATGATCTATTACAGTCGACAATTTGAAAATGAAGGTTTGTGTATTGTGTGTAATGAGCACAGCGACAGGAGGGTTGAAGTAGGACTTTGACAGGTTTGTCCCAAGTTGGACGTTGCCATTTGTCCAGGTGTTGTGTCCTTTTTTTAACCCTCATGGTGCTGTGTTGGTGCAGTTGTATGGCTGAGTGATGGCCATGTGTTGAGGTGTGAGTGTGTGTGCAGCTGGTGTTGGTTGCTGTAGTGTGTTGTTCTGTAGTGTTGCACTTACCGGTAGTGTGGAGGCTCCTCTCATCCCCAGTGTCAGTTCCTCCCACGACCCCCTCGATCATGGTCGGGGACATGTTCTGCCGCACCATCTCCTCCCAGCCGCAGAATGTGATGGGCACAGATGGGCCACCTCCGGTGCCTCGGGCTTGCTTGGCCATGTCAGACATCTTGTTCTTGACCACCCTCCGGCAGTCGCCCCATCTCTTCTTCACAGACTCCACGTCCCGCCTGCATGTTGCCACCGCGTTCACCCGGCTGCAGATCTGGTTCCAGGCTGCCTTCCTCCGCGCTGCCAGGCCAGGGACCTTTGCCGTCGGGTGGAGAACACTCTGCCTCTCCAGGACAGCTTCCACAAGAGCCGTGTTCTCCTCCTCACTATATCTGGGATCCCTGATCCTGCCCTCATCAGCTCCGGCATGGGAGGATTCAGAGCCGGAGTGCCCTGCCTGGTCTGACCCTGCCTGTGTGGGGTGCTCCCCAGGAACTACCCCTCGTCCCACTGCAGGTTCTGTCCCTGTCCTGCGTGTTCCTGCTCTGGTGGGCCTGGTCCCCCTCCGCCCTGCGGATCTCCCTCTCCCACCCCTGCTCTGCTGAGGGATCCCCTCCTGACCTTCCTCCTCCTCCACTACTCTCACCATCCCTCTCTCCTGTCCTCCTCTCCTTGACATCACTCACCCAGTCACACCCAGGCACTCCCACAGGCCCTCACAGACACACTCGATCCAGTCACTCTCTGTCACACACTTTCACTCCCAGATTCACACTGTCAAAATAAAAAGTAATATGTGTAAGGTGTTATGAAATAAAAGGACTATGTGTATGTATGTGTATGTGTTTGTGTTTGTATGTGTGTATGTAATATGTGCAAAAGTGTGATATGTGTATATATAGTGCACCTCTCTCCTCTCTCCAAACTGCAAAACTCCTCTACCTCCAATGAACGCGCCTCTCTCCCTCTCTCTAATGACTATCCTCCGCTCCTGGGTCCTGATATCTGGCTCTGAAGAACTCGATAACAGACAGTGTGTGGCGGTTATTTTTGGGTATATATAGGTGTATTTGAAGTTATTTGATACATTGGGCCTTTGGGATTGGATGTGTGTTTGAATTTGTTTTGGCATCAATCAGGGTTGCTTGACAACGGCAGCCGTTATGTTACATGTTGTTTGGAGCTCAGTTATCGTGTGATTTGTCCGCCCGTTGTGCATTAACATGAGCGACAACGGGTTTTGTGTTACGTGTTTTTTGTGTGCCTACGCTCGATAGCTATTCTCGTAGAGTAGCTATTGAATCTGCCGTAACTCCTGTATTATTTGCGAGCGATGTGCCTTTTTCACTTAGCGGCTGGTTTAACGGTTGGCTTTAAATCGAGCCCTAAGTATGCTCGTGATTCAACACATTGGTGTTGGTCACTGGACTGATGCAGTTGTACTCCAGCAGGAAGGCCTCCTGGTAAAAAAATGGTTAACCATATAATTGTAATAAAGCAGACTGTATTGATATCCCAAGAGATTTTTGTATAGGACTGACTTTTTGATTTACATTGCATAATAAAATTTGCCACTCTAATCTAGATCTGCCAGTGTGTTGTGCTAGCCATTTTTGAGAAATGTTCCTATTTTTATGGATCTGTGTAGCACTTTATGCTAATTCCATGCACAGTATCATAATTAGTTATGTTTCAGTTCAGATATATTTGCATACTGAGTTATAAATGACATCTATGTGGTCTCTGTATAGATACAGTAAAAATGATGCAGTTCTGATGTAAACCGTACCATCAGAAACAACTACAAAAATTCTATTAGTTTAAATGGGGTTTTCCATCTCTCTAATGCTTTGTAATGCATTGTAAAACCTCTTTAGTATTCAAGTAGTTAAAAGTCCCATTTAAATATATTTGGACTTTTGAGACCATAGGTTTGACCCTTGATGACTGTGGTGGTGATTTTTTTTAGAATTGCACCACATAATCTTGATGCATCATCCTCAAGCATGTTGGTTTCTGTGCTCAGACCAACATTAACTAGGCTGTAGTGGCACACTGTGTTATTGTGGCACCAACAAATAATGGTTATTTAATAAAAAAAATACTTATATTACAAACAAATGGCTAGTATTTCATATAGGCAGTTTTTAATGCTCTTTAAATTTAACAAAATGTATCTTTGGGTGACAGATCTACTTTAATGTATAACATGATTCATTTACACCAATATAATGTTTTTTCCCCCTTTCTCTTAGGAACAGACTTTAATATTGACAGCTTACCACTTCCACGTAAAGCCAACCATGAATGGGCTTTATTCCATGAGGAGTCTCCAAAAAACAACTATAAGTTATTTCATCAGCCTACTATCACCTTATTTAATCATACTGCTACATTCAGTCGACATTCACATTTGCCTTTGACAAGTCAGTACTTGGAGAGCTTACAGTCACTGAAATCTCTTCAATACGTCATTTCTTTGCAAAAGAAAAATGCCTTAAGAAAAAGTCTTGCCCCATTAGCATATGTTCAGTCCGACTGTGATCCCCCATCTGATCGTGATACCTATGTGGAGGAACTCATGAAATTTGTTGCAGTTGATTCATATGGTGAATGCCTTCACAACAAGGACCTTCCACAACAGGTGAACAATCCATCCTCTATGGATGATACACAGTTTTATCATATTCTTGCCCAGTATAAGTTCATCCTTGCTTTTGAAAATGCAGTTTGTGAAGATTACATAACAGAGAAGCTATGGAGACCTCTGAAACTGGGTGCTGTTCCAGTATATTATGGTGCACCTAATATTGAGAACTGGCTCCCCAGCAATAAAAGTGCAATAATTGTGGATAGGTTTGCTCATCCTAAGCAACTTGCTCAATATATAAAAGAGCTGGATAAAAATGATACACTTTATATGGAGTTCCTAGAGTGGAAATTGCAAGGCATTATTACAAACAAAAACTTGATATTTGCCATTGAAAATCGGACATGGGGTGTACAAGATGTGATGCAAGACAACTATATTGATGCTTTTGAGTGTATGATCTGCAATAAAGTGTGGGATAATGTTCGATTGCAAGAAAAGGTACTAAACTATACTGAATGTATATATAAATTTCAAGATAAAATCAGGCATGATGGTTATAGCTAGAAAACCATGCAAATTAATAATTCACTGTATGTAGAATACATATTTATGGTATGAGATGTGGGGATGGGCTAAAGGTTTCAGCTGAAGCAAAACGTGAGGAAAAACATTTCACTGTTTCTGCAGGAATTCTTGGAAGAGTGCTGTTTTTTTTTTCTCCCCATTGCATTGAAATCAAAGGTAATAATGTTATCCCTCACACACATGTGGAACTTCTCCATGTATTATTGCTATACTAACTCACCAGTATAAGAGGGGATGTCAGTTTAGCACACAGTGTGAAGCTGTACTTGGAAGAGAGTGAGAAAGCTGCTGAAATTTTGAGCTAGCTAGTACAGAGGCAGACAGTCAGAGGGAGATGGTGTGGCGAGCACATCAACTTTGAAACTGTGACATACATTGCCATATGCAATAAGAATTAGTGATGCAAGGGGGAGGGGGGAAATTTCATTATTAGTATGCAGGGTAGTGAATCTGCTGGTGATGTGTACGGGATTCCATCACTTACACATTGTCAACAGTTCGACAACGTTGAAGTTTGAGCGCATCCTCTCTGCTTCCCCACTCATCCATTAGGGGAGAGGAAAAGATGAGTGCAAACTTCAACACCACAAACTGCATCACTCCCTAACACTTTCAGTGCCATTGGGATGTGCATTGATGGAAAAGCCTTCATCCACCATCAGCCCAATCTTCCTCTCTATTGTCAGCTTCTCTGGATCACTGTTAGGAGGCTCTTCCCATCATCCACATCCCTGTCTGGGTCTTCACAAGGCTTCCTACATTGGCTTATAAATGGTACTTTTAGATGGCTAAAAATTCCCTTCTCAGCCTTGAGGACCTGCAGTCTAGGCGTGACCTTTTTTTCCAGGGATATGTGAGGATATAGACAAGTTCATAGTTTCTTTACTCCCATCCAAACAAATTTGACCTTCGTGACTAGACCCCTTTTGAGACATTACTCATGGATCCCAACCCAAGACATCCCAATCTGTCCTCCTTGTGTAATTTCCTTCTCTCAAATACAAACCCTTCTTCTTCACCATCCAGCAGGCCCAGATGGGAGTCTGATCTTGATATTACCCTTACCAATGCCCAATGGAAGGCAGCTGTATGCAGTACTAAGTTTAGCTCCAAAAATATAGTAACTGTAGAACTAAATTTCAGATTATAAAACAGGTGATACAGAATTCATGATGTTCTGCATACTTTCTACCCTACTGTAGACAACTTTTGTTGATGTGGTGCGGAGCCAGGCACGTTATACCAGATCTGGTGGTCCTGCCCGGACATATAAAGCGTTTCTGGGAATTAGTCAGTTACGTCATGTCGACTTGTTCTATACATTCCTATTGCCATCACACCTTTGCAGGTCTTCTTAAACCTACTTCCAGGTGCACTACAGAAATTACGTGCTCAGAAGCAATTATTCACACACACATGCTTAATGCAGCTAAAGAGTGCATCATTTCCTAAGCAGACAAGACCCTTATCCAGGTCACTGCATGGATATGTAATGCTTGAAGTATACCTTGCTCTGATCATGCATCATTGTACGTTTTCAACGTGTGTGAGATGCGCCATTATCCATAGTGCCTTTTATTTGTGTCCTGTATCAGAATTTTTGTACTTCTTTGTACTTCTCTTAATAAAATAAAAAAGCACAATGTAGATGCACAATTGCATAGAGTCAGATCTTCCAGAATGCACCTTTTTCCCCTCTGCATCCAGGAGAGATAGGAGGAAAGCTCTGAGGCTTTCTCACTTTTTACTTTTTAAATCCATTTTCTCTGTTGTCCAATATAGCTTACAGGTAACTCTGGGAAGGCGATCGCCCCTTTAAGTAGGCAGGAACAATTCTTGGAAAGAATGCAGGGTGGAGCCTTCCTTCTCTCCTTAGCTGGTCACCAGCCAATCCATTCCAGTTACATTTGTTCCTTGAACAAGACAGGCAAGAGAACAGTTCTGCTTATTTTTTAGCTTATTTTATTGTTTTCTGTTAGGTATGTGTGTAGAAATCTCCCATTAGGCAGATTACCATTACTGACTTCCCAGTGGTGGATTGCTCAGTTAACAGGTGCTGTTTGTGGACCTTCCAGTCTTGTGGGAAAACCTTGCGTGCTATGTCTTTTTCCCTAGGAGAAGGCCACTGAGGCTTCTTCTTTTCTCACTGGTAATCAGAAGACCTGCAAAAAAGGTGAACAACCCTTTGAGTGTTGAGACCCACTTGTCCCACTGCTTCCCCTTCCCACAGGGTTCGCCTTTAGGAGTTCCTGCACTCATTTGGGTTTATCTGTTTGTCTGCTGGGGTTTTTGGAGCATTTTGGGTTCTCTCTGGTAATTATAACCCCTTCCTTATCATATTAGGTGCTTTGGGGGATGTTTTCATACATTTCCCTTGGAGGTCTGTGTTTTCTAATAATGTACGTATGTTTTGTACGTGTTTTCCAACTTTTGGAACATTTTACCGAAAATGTATTTGAATTCTGGGCGTGCTTTACCGCATACTCCATTGATCTCTATGGGACAGTTTCATTTGGGACATATCTCTGCAACCGTTCCATGTACCGAGTTCAGGGATGCTCATTCTTTTTGTCTGCCCTTGCCCTACACTCCGGTGCATGTTCTGAGTGTCTTGGGGGGGGGCGCAGGGGGATTCGGGCACTGTTTTGGGTACTTTGAAGGGAAACTACATCTCCCATGAACGCCTGTTTTGCGGGCTGTTTTCTGATTTGCTGCCAGTTCGGACACCATTTTCTTTCTTTCCTCTCACGAGTATCCTACGCAGGGCTTGGATCCTTCTTCTCTCCTCAGCATATTAACCCTTTGCTTGCCAAATAAGTATATATTAGCTTTTTCTGGGGTGAATTCTTAATCTGGTACACAGTATTTGGTTTATTCCTTATACTTTCAGACACTATCTCCTTTTAGAATGTCAGACCCATTGGAACCAGGGTCTAAACCTAAGACTAAGGATACTGGGGTGTCCATGACCCCCAGTGCTCACTGCTCCTCATGTCAAGGGTTCTCTAGAGAATTCTCAGGTCATTTATGTCCTTCATGTGCCGTGGCACCCGTGTCTCCAACAGGGCATATCAACCATTTTCAAGAGCCACCTTTGGTGCAAGAGTTAAAATCTACCCTCTCACAGTTTCCTATGCACCTTCATGGGGTTCTCCAGGCTTGGAAGCCCTCAGCATTATGACACTTAAACCTCAGGGTTTTTCTTATGTGTCTTATTCATTTAATGAGGAATTGTTGGTGGATTCAGATGAGAGTGAATGTTCCAAGGGGGTTTACTCTTAATTTTTTGGGGATCCTTTTGAGGCTGACACTGAGCCCTCTGCCGAGGGTCTTATCAAGGCAGTCCTGGATACCTTGAACATTCCCCCTTATCTCTGAGGATCCTCAGACTACTTCTGGCATCTTCAAAAGACACAAGAAGCATTGTACTGTCTTTCCACCTAATCCCACTCTTGACCAGGTTGTGCTAGATGAGTGGAAGACCCCTGACAAATATTATACCCCTTCTCTGAGACAGCCTTGGCTCAGTGGGCCCTCCCTTCTAAGGTTGATGCCCCTAACTTTAGGCTTTCCAAATGCATGGCTTTGTCTGTGGTGGATGCTTCTGCTGTCAAGGTTTTGACTGGTAGGAAGCTTGAGGCTATTCTGATGGCCACATTTGCGACCATAGGCGTGTGTCTGTGACCTACCTTTGCTGCAGTGTGGGTGACTAGGGCTATTGCTCCATGGACAGAGCAGCTTACCGAAGCTGTTCATCAGGGTGCCCCCACAGCTAACCTGCTGCTGCTTTTGGCTAACCTTTCTGAAGCTCTATGTTACTGATTATATATTTGACATTATCAGGCTAAAGGCTAAGGCCTCTGCCCTGTCTGTGACTGCCAGACGTTCCCTTTGGCTTAAGATCTGGTCTGATTATTCGATTTCCAGGAAATCTTTGGTTTCTCTTCCCTTTTTGGGCACTTCCCTCTTTGGCCCAGAGTTGAAGACTCTTATCAGTGACGCTACTGGAGGCAAGAGCACCTTGTTGCCCTTGGTTCTCAAGAAGAAGCCTCAGCTTCGCAGTGGGTGGCCATGTGTGCCATTTTCTCAGTGTCTGGACAGACAACATGGCAGATCTGTGGGTTTTTCAGGTGGTTTCCGAAGGATACAGGATTCCCTTTTCTTCCTCCTTTCATGTTCTTCCATTCTCGCTCACCTCAGGGACTGGAAAAGCTTAGTCTTTTCAATGGGCCAATCCAGACTCTCCCGACCCAGAAATAGGTTTGGGCTTCTATTCCAACCTATTTGTGGTTCTCCAAGAAGGACGGAGGCTGCCGTCCTATTCTGGATCTCAAGGATTTCAATTCCTTTGTTGTTAAAACTCATTACCACCAATAGTCCTTATGGTCGGTGATTGTGGCGATATGCCCAGGAGAATTTTTGGCTTCTTTGGATCTGCAAGATGCCTACCTGCACATCGCTATTCATCCTGAGAGCTGGCAGTACCTCAGGTTCACTTGTGACAAGGGGCACTTCCAGTTTTCGGCTCTCACCTTTGTTCTGACCACAGCCCCTCAGGTGTTCATCGCGCTCTGGGCGCACTGATTTCTGTTTTGCACGAGAGGGGTAGCCGGGTAACTCCATACATGGACGACTTTCTCTTGAAGGCCCCGTCTGCGAAACTCTTTCAGCAGCAAGTTCAGGACTGCATCCACACTCTCACCCATCATGATTGGGTTCTGAACATGGACAAGTCAGACCTAATTCCTTATCAGAGATTGGTCTTCCTGGGTCTCCTATTCAAGGCCCTGCAAGGCAGGTATTTCTGACAGAAGATGTGGTTCAACAGATCACTACCAAGGTTTCCTCAGTCCTGGGTTGCGAATCCATTCAGGCCAAGAAGTTGACTTCTCATGTGGGGAAATCGATTTCCAAGATGGAAGCAGTTCTTTTTGCGATGGCTCTCGTCAGAGAACTACAGAGATTTGTAATTGTTACAGCCTGCTGTACCTCTTGGCTGGCGTCGTGTTGCCAGTTACTGATGCCTCGCTGGGGCCATTCCTGACGTTCCTTCCCTGTTCCCCGTGTTTCTCTCTGCTCGTGGCCTAGCTGCATCTGGTGCCTCCTGTGGCTGGCCATGCCCTCTCCCGGGGTGGTGCGGCTGGATTTCATCTTACAGGCGACGCAGGGTTCGACGCACAGGTTGTTGCAACATATTCTGAAGTGCGCCTGAGGGAGTGACGCACCCACGTCTTTATACCTTAGGCCATGGCTTAACTCCTCCTTACTACTTCCTGGCTCGTGGAGACTGTGCTCAGTAGCCCTTACCGTTGGTCAGTTACAGTCGCTTTTCTCCTAGTTGCGCTCCGTGTATGACCTTGGCATTGTCTGACCATCCCATCTGGTGCTGACCTGTGGATCTGTCTGACTATCCTCTCCGTATCATCTCTGGGATAGTTGGATACCCAATCCAGTGCAGACTTGTGGCCCTGGCTGACTACCGCTTCGTGTATGACCTAGGCTTGGCTATCCATCCATCCGGTTGCAGATTTGTGGCTTTGGCTGACTACCCGCTCCGTGTCTTGACCTTGGCTTGTCTTGCTACCCATTCTGGTGCTGACCTGTGGCTCTATCTGACTATTCTGTCCGTGTTACCCTACTTAGTCGGATACCCTATCTGGTGCAGACTTGTGGCTTGGCTCTGGCAGACTCCTCACATATTTACGTGGGCTCCTAGTCTATGTGAGAGATACCCAGACGCAGTCTCCTACTTCTCATAGGACTATTTTGCTCTGTGGTGGGATCTTCCTTATCTTATTCTGTGTTTATTTTCATATATTTCGTTATCTGTTTGCTTCTTTCAATAAAGTGACTTTTTGCTCTAAGTACTTGTCCGCCAATCGCAGTGACAGTAATTCAAGCTTGCAAGGGGAACCCAGACCTATTGAGGCTGTTGCTCACTCTTCCCTTGCATGTGAAGCTGAGCCTTCCTTGGAACTCTGGGCAATAGTCCACTCTCTGAGGTACTGGTCGTCTCATCTCTAATGCTGTCCGGTTCACATCCATTCAGACAACACCACGACTGTGGCTTACATCGACATGCAGGGCGGCACCAGAAGTCTCTCAGCTTGGTTGGAGGTCAAGGCTATTTTAACCTGGGCCAAAGAACATGTTCCTGCCATCTCCACAGTACATATTCCAGGTGTAGACAACTTCTTAGCCGACTTCTTAAGTCGACACACAGTGGACAGCGGAGAACGGGAGCTTCACCAGGAGGTTTTCGACCTCATCATCTAGAGATGGGGACTCCCCTGGTTCGACCTGATGGTTACAAGAGACAACAGGTTCTGACATTTAGCTCCCGCTGGAAGGATCCTCTGTCTCTCGCAATGGATGCTCTGTCGATCCCTTGGCAGTTTCCTATAGCCTACATTTTTCCTCCTCTTCCCCTTCTTCCCAGAGTGCTAAGGAAACTACGGATGGAGAGAACTCTGGTCATTCTAGTTGCTTCGTACTGGCCCCTGCAATCTTGGTTCCTGGAGCTATTGGACCTGTCTGGGTGTGAACCGTTTCGGCTTCCACGCAGACCAGATCTCCACCTACAGGGCTACCTGGGGAAGGAGAACGTGGAGCGTCTGGGTTTGACAGCTTGGAAGTTGAATCCTCAATTTTGAGGAAGATGGTTTTCTCTCCTGTGGTGGTGGGCCACTATGATATAGGCTCAGAAGCCTGTTTCCTCCAAAGCCTACCACAGGATTTGGTCTATCTTCCACTCTTGGTGTGTGGATAGGGATCTTCCCTCACAAGAGTTTGATCTGCTGACTCTTCTGTCCTTTTTACAGGATGGGCCTTAACCTGAGTTATTTGAAGGTTCAGGCATCTGCTCTCTGTCTTTTTTTCAGAGGTGCATCACCATCCTTCCGGATGTTAAGATTTTCTTTCAGGAAGGCGCTCGTGCCTTCCCTGCCTTTAAGCATCCCACTCTTCAGTGGGACATTAATCTGGTATTGGGAGTCTTACAGTGGCCTCCTTTTGAGTCCTTGGCTGCTATTCCTCTTCGTCTCTTTACTTGGAAGATGGCTTTCTTCTTGCCAATCATCTCTGTTCGCAGAGTCGCTGAACTGCAGGCCTTGTCCTGCAAACCGCCTTTCCTGGTATTTCGCTAGGATAAGGCGGTTCTTCACACCTCTCAGGAATTTCTTCCTAAGGTGGTCTCTGAGTTCCACATCTACCAGGAGATTGTTGTGCCTTCATTTTGTCCTGACCCTAAATCTGACAAGGTGAGGGATATCAGCTTGTTGGATGTGGTGCTCTGTGTTAAGTTCTATGTGCACCGCACTGAGTCTGTTTGCCAAACTGAAGTACTCTTTGTCATCCCTGAGGATCCCAGGGCTGGCAAGGCTGCATCCAAAGTAACTATTGCATCTTGGATCAAGTCTACCATTTGTGGGGCCTACGAACTTAGGAAGAAGCCTGCTCCTTTTCGTGACATGGCTCATTCCACTAGGTCCATTGGGGCCTCCTGGGACTATAAGAATCGGGCCTCTGCTGATCAGCTGTGAAAGGTGGCCACTTGGTCATCTGTGCACACCTTTGGTAAACACTACTGTGTTGATGTTCTGGCTTTGGCCTGTCTGGGACTTTATCTCCTGTGTCTTGGTGATCTTTAACTGTTGAGCCCCGTTGGCTCTCGTTCTGTGTGCTTTGTTACAGTTACTGGTGTGCTGTATTCCAGTTCAGTGTCCGTTGATACTTAGTTTGTTAAGGGCTATCCTGTGATCTGATTAGTCCATATGAGCTCTGGGAGGGCCAGCGCCTGGTCCTTGCCTTATTTCCCACCAATGGGAAACTCAATGTTTGTACATCCCAGAGTTACCTGTAAGCTATGTTGGACAACAGAGAAAAGAGGATTTTAGTCTTAACTGTTATATCCTTTCCTCTGTCGTCCAATAAAGGTTACTTGTAACTTTGGGTAGGCGATCAGCCCTTTTAATAAGCAGGAACAATTCTGAGAAGTGACTGCTGGGTGGAGCCTACCTCCTCTCCTTAGCTTGCAGCTAGCCAATCCCCAACCAGTAAGATTTGTTCCTTGGTCAAGACACAAGCAAGAGAACAGTTCTGCTATAGTTTTAGCTTTTTTATTATTTTTCTGTTAGATATGGAATACCACCATTAGGCGGATTACCATCACTGACAATTCCCATCACCCAAATGTGGATAGTTCAGTTTACCAGGTGCTTTTGTGGACCTAAGCCCTTGGGGGGGGGATCTTGGCTGCAAGTTCTTTCCCCAGGAGTTGCCCACTGAGGCTTCTTCTTGATATATGGTAATCTGAAGACAGAAGATCTGCTGAAAAAGGTGAGCACCCTTTCAGTGCTGAGGTCCACATGTCCCATGCTTCCCCTCCGCACAGAGGTCTCATTTGGAGTTCCTATTACATACTCATGCACTCATTGGATTTATTCTGAATGTCTGTGAGGTGTTTGGAGCAAGTTTCTGTGGTAACTTAACCCTTTTGTTGCTGGTTAGCACGTTTTGAGGGGGCTTTGGACACTTTCTCTACTGGGACCAGTGTTTTTTGGGTCTACTGTTTACTTTTAGTGGGCTTTTGAGTGGCTTTACATTTTGATATTCACCTCGTTAACTTTATGTTCAGGCGCGTGTTTACAGCATAGACGCCATTGCTCCATTCACTTCTATGGGACATATCTCTGCAACAGCTCCACATAGCAAGGTCAGAGATGGCGCATTTTGTGGGTTTTACCCTTGCTCTGTCATCCGGTCAATGTTCTGGGGATGTTGGGGGCTTCGGGCACTGTTGGGGTACTCTGTCAGCGAAATTACGTTTCCCATGAGCGCATACTAGTTTCCGATTGACTCCCGTTGAGGCAGCCATTTTGTGTATTCGCAGATCAAGTATCCTACACAGGGCTTGGACTCTCCTTCTCTCCTCCACAGTTTAACCCTTCGCCTGCCAGATAAGTCTTATTTCTGAGGTGCATTTATTTATCATACACACTATTTTGTGGGTGTTTTTGACACTTTGCTTGACTCTGTGAGAATGTCTACTCCGTTAGACTCTGGGGCTAAACATAACACTAAGGATACTGGTGTGTCTGTGTCCCCTGTTGCTCATTGCTCCTCATCTCACTCAGGGTTATCTAGAGAATACGCATGTCATGTTTGCCCAGTGTGTGCTGTTGCCCCTGAATCCCCTGCAGGGGCCTCCAGCCATGCACTAGAGCCAGTATGGATGCAATAGTTTAAGGCTACTACCAGAGACCTCCAGTCCACCTTACAACTCCTTCCATCCACTTTACAGGGGTCTTCCACTCGTGGCAGTCCCCCACCCCTATCAGGTCTTCCCTGCCTAAACTGCTGGGTGTACCTGATGTCTCTGACTCCTCTGAGGAGGAGTTGTTGGTGGACTCTGATGATGACTGTTCAGCTGTTCCTTCATCTCAGTTTTTTGGGGACCCCTTTGAGGTGGACCCCATCCCCTCAGCTGAGGGCCTGATCAGGGCTGTGTTGTCCACCCTGAACATTCCCTATGTGCAGGAGGTGTCTTTTGACCCCTCTGATGTTTTTCTGGAGCCTGTTCGGCCCATGCTTGCTTTCCACCTAACCCCACCCTTGACCGCTTGGTGTCAGAGTAGTGGACATTTCGAAACAAGAAACCATCTGTGTCTAGGAAGTTTGCTAAACTTTACCCGTTTTCTGAAAAGGCCCTGATGCAGTGGGTTCATCCCCCCCCAAAGTGGATGCTCCAGTTTCCAGGCTTTCTAAGTCCACTGCCTTGCCGGTGGCTGACGCCTGCTCTCAAAGACTGGACTGATAAGAAGCTTGAGACTTCTCTCAAGGCTATTTTTGCGATGGCGGGCTCTGCCCTTCTCCCTACATTTTGCTGCTGCATGGGTAAATAGAGCTGTGGCTGTTTGGACTGAAAAGCTCAATTCTGCTGTCCGTCAGGGGGCCCCTACTTCTGACATATTGCGACTTCTCGCTAACATTGCTAAGGCTCAGCATTATGTCTCTGCTGCCCTGTTTGATGCTGTGTGTATGGTAGCCAGGTAGTATGGTAGCTGTGGTAGCCATATGGGCTCTTTGGCTCAAGATCTGGTCTGCTGACATGGCCTCCAAGAAGGCTCTTCTGTCTTTGCCTTTTCAGGGATCCTCAAGGATCTCATCAACGAGGCCACTGGAGGGAAGAGTACTCACCTACCAGTGGTCCTGAGGAAGAAAGCGTCTGTCAAAAGGAATCAACTTTTTTGTCCCTTTAAGGCAGACTCGGGCCAAGTGACCCAGAAGGTCCCTCAGGCTCCGCGCTCCTTATCCAAGCCCAAGCAGTCCTCCACAAAGCCCAAGGCTTCCAAACCTCCTTCTGCATGACTCACCAAACCCGGGTCCCCACCAGCAGGTAGGTGGCCGCCCATGCCACTACCTTTCGACTTGGCAGGCCTCTTGGAAGACCCCTGGGTTTTACAAGTGGTGGCCTCAGGATACAGGATTCTATTCACCTCTCTTACTCCTCCCAGGAATTTTGTTTCTCATTCTCCCTTGGGAGCAGAAAAGAGCCGCCTTTTCGAGGACTCTATAAAGGCCCTTCTGGACAAGGCCGTCCTGGAGCCAGTTCCCCCTCAGGAGAGGGGCTTGGGATTCTACTCCAACCTCTTTGTGGTTTCCAAGAAGGACGGGGGCTGTCGTCACATTTTGGATGTGAAGGATCTCAACTCCTTTGTGGTCAGGTCCCAATACCGCCAGGAGTCTCTTCGCACAGTGATAGCGGCTATGTCTCCTGGGGAATTTCTGACCTCTCTGGATCTTCAAGATGCCTATCTGCACATCACCAGGTAGATAGGTGTATTGGGGCTTCTTGGGCCTACAAGAACCAGGCCTCAGCTGATCAGTTGTGCAAAGCGGCCACTTGGTCCTCTGTGCACATTTTTTCTAAACACTATCGTGTGGATGTGCTGGCATCGGCTGATGCCAGTTTTGGGAGGAAGATCCTGGAGGTAGCTTTGTCTGTTTAGGATGTCATTAGTCTCTCAGCGTGCTGTGCAACAGTTCATGGGTTTGTTTTACCCTTGTTCAGTGTCCGTTGACACTTTGCGGTTAGCGTTGAGCTATTTATGATCTGTAGGTTCATTGGTGCTCTGGTAACTTTGGGGGCCTGTGCCAGGTCTTTGCCTTTCTTCCCGCCCTGGGGAACTTAATGGGTGGACATCCCAAAGTTACCAGTAACCTGTATTGGACGACAGAGAAAATAGGATTTTAGTCTTACCTGTTAAATCCTTTTCTCTTAGTCCATACAGGTTACTGGTCTCCCACCCTGTCAAGGGACCATGCTTGTCTCTCCTGCAGCAGAACCTTGGAGTCCTTTTGGGTTCATGCTCACAGGAGTTTACCTTTACCTTCTTACTACCTAGTCAATAGTTAGTCTGCAAATCTTACGGGTTGGGGATTGGCTAGCTGCAAGCTAAGGAGAGGAGGTATGCTCCACCCAGCAGTCAGTTCTCAGAATTGTTCCTGCCTATTAAAGGGGCTGATCACCTACCCAAAGTTACCAGTAACCTGTATGGACTAAGAGAAAAGGATTTAACAGGTAAGACTAAAATCCTATTTTCTCTTAATCCGTATAGTTCACAGGTCTCCCACCCTGTCAAGGGGCCATACTTGGTTCTCCTGTGACTAAACGTGGGAGTTCCTTCGGATTCATGCTCACAGGAGTCTTCTTTTCCCTTCTTGCTACCTAGTCAGATAGGTTAGTGTCTCAAATCTAACTGGAGGGGATTGGCTGGTGACCAGCTAAGAAGGGAAGGAAGGCTGCACCCTGCATTCTTTCCAAGAATTATTCTTGCCTACTTAAAGGGGCGATCACCTTCCCAGAGTTACCTTAAGCTATATGGTCAAAGAGAAAAGGATTTAACAGGTAAGACTAAAATCCTCGTTAGCAGTCTCTCACCTGATGTGCTGCCAAATGTAGTTTCCTGAGATAAACCTCCCAGAGTGTATAGGCTGTGTAGAATACTGGTTCCTAAGTACCATCCCACAGCTACTTTTCCTCTGACACTGTCACAATATAGATAAATAGATCACTATCTGAAGGTCACCTACTTGGATAAAGCCTTCCTTTAAATTAAAAGCTTCAAGTGTAAAATTCCCCTTTTAACGTAATGATATTTTATAGGCCAGTCTGAATTTATAATCATTTTCAACTTTGAATAGAAAGAGACCAATGTCTAAGAGTATGGAAAATATTAAGTGATGTCTTATTGTATTTTCTAGCAGATAATCTTTATTGTGTTTTTTTTTTGCAGGGCCTACAAGTTAAACAATGGAAAGCTGATTCAAGACATCTAGACTGTCCATCCCCAGAGTCTTTTACTTTCTTGTCACAACGTGCTTCTATGTCCCATATGAGAGAAATGTGGAAATCCAGCTTTGAACAGTCCAAAAAAGAAGCAAAAGCAATAAGATTGCTAGTTGAGAGGAACCAAAACTTTACAACTCAGGAGTTTTGGAAACTTGTCTTCAAAAATTAATACAATGGAGTATTATTTATGGACTAAGTGTATCCTGAATTATGTACAGGATTTTACCTCTTTAACATGCCTGTGTGTGTGTGTGTGTGTGTGTGTATATATATATATATATATATGTGTGTGTGTGTGTGTGTGTGTATATATATATATATATATATATATATATATATATATATATATATATATGTGTGTGTGTGTGTGTGAAAACTCACGAGTGATATAAAGGTGCATTGTAATGGCTACCTGAGGACGTAGAAAGTGCAAGCTTTCAGGACACTAAGGTCCCTTCTTCAGGAATGGGTTAACAAATAAAGCTGGAATAGCACTGCATTTATATTTACAGAGTATGTCATATATTTGAAACAAATTACGATTAAACAGTGGGGGACAATTAACTTGGTAAACATACAATCGGCATAATTATGAAATTAAATGCATACGGTTAGATCAAAGTCCTGGGAACAAGAAAATGTTCATTAACACAGAAGTATGAAGAGCCTGGGAGCTGCCAAGATCCATATCTATACAATCATTATATTAAGATGTTCTATTATAATAAGACATGAAGCCCATCCCCAGGTATAGGCCTGTTTTTAATGTCAAATCTAACCAATAATTTCAATTCCGAGATTTTTCTTTCTCTCTGTCTTCTAAAGTTCCCTTTGAGTATGGTGACCTTCATATTTTGTAGACTATGATTTGGGCCAAAAGTGACAGCAAACTGGTGTGGCAACTTTTTTATATATATATATATATATATATATATATATATATATATATATATATATATATATATATATATATATATATATATATATATATGTTACATTTGATGTGAAGCAATTGTCAATTTCATAGTAAGCTGTGCATTTCATATACTTTCTTTGTTGTGCTTTGGATGTGTGGAGAGGTCTCACGTCTTTACTCCACAGCAGAACGTGCAAATTTTATCGTTTGTGGCAAATGGCTTTTGGCAATAATGTTCTTCAAATTTGAGGGTAGTCTGTGTGATATAAGTGGTGGATCTGGAAAAATGACTTTCAATCTATCATCTTTACAGAGGGTTGGTTGTAAGTCTTTTGCATTCCTCCTTTGGGCTTCCAATTGGGGATTGTATGTGACCACAAGTTGTACCCTGTTATTCTCCGCCCGTGGTCTGTATTCAAGGAGTTTCTTTCCGGGTTGAGGAAACGAATGAACCTCCATTGCAACACAGTGTACAAAAAAAAAAGGTTGACACACCAGTTGGCTCTCATTTTTGTGGTCCAAATCATAGTCTACAAAATATGAAGGTCACCATACTCAAAGGGATATTTAGAAGACAGGGAGAGAGAGACAAATCTGTGAATTTAAAGGGATTGTAATGTCCCCCAAAAAAGTATCTTCTAAATGTTAGCTGCAATAAAATATATTTAATGTGCTTAATCCTTTCTCTCAAACCGTTACAGTTTGAAAGATGTAAGAAAATAAATACCTCCACTCCCTCCCCCTTCTAATGCGTGCGCTGTACAGCAGACGTCATGAGATCTTGCTTCCGGGACCAGACAGCGGCTCTTCAGGAGCGCTGTCATCTAGATATTGAAGTATAATTACTTCATCGGAATTGTCTACAACGTGTGCTTGCAAGCCAGGCACATGTTGTAGACCATACCGATGAAGTAATTATATTTAAATATCCCGATGACAGCGCTCCTGAAGAGCCGCCTACAGTCGGGCAACTGGATTCTGCCTCTGACAGCTTTACAGCTCGTCAGGCAGAAAGGGAACGGAGGACTTTATTTTCTTATATCTCTTAAACCATAACGGTTTGAGAGAAAGGATTAAGCACATTAAGTGTTATTTTTTTTTATTGCAGCTACCATTTACAGGATACTTTTTTGGGGACTTTACTATCCCTTTAAATTAATGGTTTTAAATTCAGGCCTGAACAGGGGGGTGGGCTTCATGTCTCATTATAATAGAACGTCTTCCTATAGAAATTGTACAGGGATGGATCTTGGCAACTCCCAGACTAACATGACCTTCACACCTCTGTGTTAATCAACATTTCCTTGTACCCAGGACTTTGAGTTATGTTTACTAAGTTAATTGTCCCCTCACTGTGTACTCATATAATTTGTTTTAAATGTATGTTATACTCTAAATATAAATGCAATGCAATTTCAGCTTTGTTTGTAAATCCGTGCCTGAAGAAGGGACCATAGTGTCCTGAAAGCTTTCCTTTTCTATGACCTCAGCCTTTAAAAGGCATCTCATTTAGATCACTTTTGTGAGGGTTTTTTGCTACAAAAGTACACTGGATCCCATCTACTCTACTGGCTAACATGGTACCACCTTTTTTATATTGTACACAAACATGTTTTTTTTCCCCCCAGTATGTGTTTTATATGCACAGCATTGCACACACACCAGTCTGATTACTGGTCGTTTACAGCCAACATTACTTGGTACATACAACTTAACATGCTGAAGCATTTCACCCTTGCTAGCACAACCTTTTATAGCAGGGTTATCTGAAACTCAAGGGACACCAACACACCAGTATTTAAGTATTCTCCTGGGTAGGAGACTTAATCAGTGGCTCTTTCGTTTTGATTCGCCCACCTTTGCTCAAGCAGAGTAATCCTGGCCTGTTGGTAGCTCTTTATAGGAAGTCTGTGTCAGACCCCAGCATAAAGACTTTCATATGAGAGTGTCTTATATGTAATAAACCATAACCTCAAAGATTAACGTGACAGTAATGTTTAAAGAAAGAATAAAAAATATTTTAAACTATAAGTCAAGGTTTTAAGTGACTGACGTCAATCACTATTTCTAAAACCATACCACTTTTAATGAATTTACATTTTAACTCCCCCATGCATGCTCATTACCTGATCTCAGCTTCTGAGATACAGCCGGTACCATTTTCAACACATAAGAGTGTAACTAGGAGAGCCCAGTGTAATCCACATGAATCTGTACTCTGTGGAGAAGATATTTTACATAGAAATAGCAGACTAATAGTTGTTATTATGAGAAAGACCTTAGTTAGGATGCTCTGAGACACAACACAGTAACTAGAGAACAGAAACTCAGACTGTAGGAAAGTCCCACAGTGGGCGAGGTGCTGGGGTGCGCTGAGTGGGAAGCAGAGCTTTCTGGCGTTGGTTACTCCCTAGGCTGCCTTGCTGCAGCATAGGCTGGATTAAAGGTGCTGACCGCAAGTTCAGTTTACTGCTGACTGGAGGAGCCGGCCTGCACCCAGGATGACAGGCTAGGGGATAGCTACTACCTACTGGGGTCAAAGGAGGCAACAGACAAGAACACAGATCTGCCTGCACTATTAGGCAAAAGTTGCTCGCAGGAGAAGCTGGAGAAAAGGAATATTCTACCTCCGACACAAAGGTGTGATTATTAGTCAAATTTCAATTAGCTGGACTGGGGAAAAAAAACTGGCAGTTGAACAATTGTACAACAGATGATTGAGGTAGACAAACAGTCACCGATCTGATGCACAGTGAGGACAGATGAGTCGAACAAATGGTGGGTGCAGCAGGATAGTCGGATGGTTGTACTAGCAGGGCCAGGAACAGGGAGACAACAAGCCACATAAGCTGCAGGCAGGAGAATAGTCGAAATGGAGAAACCGGTGTCAGAAACAGTAACCACAAAACATGTCACCAAGTCGCAGAACAAGAGGATAGTTGAGAAGCAAGCCAAGGTTAATACACAGGAAGCAAACTGGATGAAGGGCAGTGGATCTTGGGAAGTAGACTAGGAACAACTGGATAACGCACTGGAATGCTTTGATCGCATGCCAGCACTGAGGAACTGGAGTCTGGTAAAGGCTCAGGACTGAGCACGAAACAAGGCAGGGAACAAGGGTCAAACAAGAAGAACCAAGTCAAAACCCATACAAGGAACATAGGAAAAAAGGCAGAACATGCGTCCCTTTCTATTTCAGCCATATTTAGCATTTTGAATGACCTGTCACGACACAGTTAACATCTAACAAAAAAAAAAAAAAAAATGATATAGAAAGGCTGTCTTAATGTCAGCTCTTTGGGAGAAGGATCTGACATGGAAATGGTTGGGGGAAGTAAAACTTTAATATCTTAATGGCAAGGTTTTAGAGAGAGTAATAGTCATCAGGTTTTTTTTCTTGTATTACAATGTGTTTCTGTTTTAGGGAACGCTATGCTTTTTGCATTATCGGACTATTTTAAACTCCTTGATTTGCAGTTGTCGTGTACATTTTCTACTAATATCATTAACCATTCCATGATTCATAGAAATCGCCCTCTTCCATGACTTCTGCATAAATGTTCATTATATGCATACTAGTTGAACAGCCCGTTATACGGGCCACAGTGCCTCTGGCAGCCGGTCGCGGGGCAGTCACATGCAGTGGAGACTGCCTGCGCCTCGGCTGATACAGAGCCTGTGGCAGCCGGTCGCGGGGCAGTCGCACGCAGTGGAGACTGCCCGCACCTCGGCTGATACAGAGCTGGACGCTCCTTCGGAGCGCCCAGCTCTGTATCAGCCGCGGCGCGGGCAGTCTTTACTGCACGTGACTGCCGCACACGCAGCAGTGTCTACTGCGCATGTCGGGCGTTACACACAACTTGGCAAATTAGTATATAGGATTAATTTATTAATAAATACACACACACTAGTAGTGTACACATAGTACACATATTTTGCTACACTTCAAGTGATGTCTGATCTTTTATGTCATAATTCACTTAATGGCCTCAAAAGTGGAGCAATTCTGTCTTGAACCAGCTGTACCGTAGGGAAAGTTGAATTAAAAAGGACTTTTAAGGTCTTGAATGCTAGAGATATGTTCATTACAAGGTATTAAGAACTCAATTTAAATCAATTTTTGGCTTAGTTTCTATGGTGTGGTTGATGGCTCCAGTTTTGTCTTCATAATTCTGAGTTTTTACAAAATTTGTGTTAATTGAAACATGAATAAAACAGTAATGGCAAGTGAGTAAAAAAAATGTTTTACTTACATTTTATTTAGAAACTAGTTGAACAGCCCGTTACACGGGCCACAGTGCCTCTGGCAGCCGGTCGCGGGGTGCAGAGACTGCACGCGCCACTCCTGATACAGAGCTGGCGCGGGCAGTCTGTACTGTGCATGACTGCTGCACGCGCAGCAGTGTCTACTACGCATGTCCGGCGTTACACACAACTTAGCGAATTATTATATAGGATGAATTATTAATCCATGCCTCTTTTGCTGAGATCTTTATTTTGTTTGTTGCATGGGTGCCTGGAGATGGATGTATTCCAGTGTGTAAACAATGGCTTTATGCTCGATTTGCAAAATTCAGTCTATGACCAAAAGAGATGGCTGCTTTGCCTTTTTATTCTAGTTCTGTACTTTCTATTAAAAAAAAAAAAACAGTCCACACTATGACAAAATTCATAATGTTTGAAAGTTGAATGCCAGCATCTATCTAAAATGAATTCAAAACACACAAAAAATGATAAATACTGCACCATGGTTGTATACTTATCACGGTGCCCGTGTATTGCTGGCGACATTTTACAGCATTGTGCCTGAGTCCTTCTTATTGGCTAGCGTGATATGGCTCCACCCAGTGGTAGCCTTTAAGTACTGAGCCCTGTAATTTCTACAGGGCCCTTTCGTGGTATTCCCGTTGCTAAGAGCTTGCTGTTATCGTGTGATATCCTGTGTATGATCCGGACTGCCTGACTACTCTCTCTGATTCTGTTCCTGATCCGTGTACCGACCCGGCCTGGCTGACGTTCTTGCTCCGTGTACTGACTTGGATTGGCTGACGTTCCTGCTCTGTGTACCGACCCGGCCTGGCTAACGTTCCTGCTCCGTGTACCGACCCGGCCTGGCTGACGTTCCAGTTCTGAGAATCGACCCGGATTGGCTTCTGTTCCTGCTCCTTGTGCCTCCAGCTCGGTGCACTACCACATCCGGTAGAGAGTATCTCCTGTGCTCTGTCTTGAGCATGCTGGCCCAGTTGGTTGCCTGCTTTACCGTTCCGTGACTGCGACCCATTTGTGCCTTGCTGCCTCCTTCCTTCATACCCAGGGCTGACACAGATTTCGTTTGCTCACAATACGCTTGGCTTGTTATTGCATTGCCACTGAGGTTGGTCTCCTGGGTGCCTCAGTTACTCTCCACTCCTGTCAGTCTCCATCAAGCCTGAGCGTCTATTACCAGGGCTGCCTGGTGCTCACCCGGGTAGGAGCTATTCTATTGGCACACTATACGCGGGCTTGTCACTGCTCCTTAACTGAGGTTGGTCTCCTGGGTGCCTCAGTCGGCTCTGTCAACCGGCAGTTGCCATCGAGCCTAGCGTTGTTACATTTGTTGTTCGGTACCGTTACCTTGGGTCGCAGTCTGTGTTGATTCCTGGGCATTCCGCTATTCCTCCAGTTGCGGTACTGCCGGTAGTCCGTGATCCATCCAGGGCCTCGCTCACCCTTCCTGGGCCTAGTCGCTATTGTGACACTCTTCTGCAGAGAGTGCTTCTTGGGCCTCGCTTTTAGGGCCCCCCGGCCTAATAGCACCTATATGTCAGTGTTTCACTGTTTTCACACAAACTGTTCCTGACCTCTGTCAGTATATGTACTGCTCTCTGATATATATACTGGACCCGTGTGGGTTAATGTTGTATTGTAACCTGTCCTGTGTCAGCATTGATTGTTAACTATTGCTGGACCCGCGAGGGTTACTTAATTCTGTCTAATTTCAATAAAACTGTGTTTTACCAAACTCTCTGCGTCTGAGTGTACTGAAAACCGTTACAATACTATAACAATAAGACTTGAGTCACTATAGGTTAATAAAAAGTAAGATTTTGGGACTTGTACAACTTCCTGGTGACATAGGATATTGCGGCCTAGCACGTGACATGCCACTCGCTGGCTCCTGCTGATGGAGAGTAACCTGCTTTTGCCTTTTGAGATACGGATCTAAGGATCAACACTCCAGAGATCCGGTAAGCATTTGAGTTGCTGCTTTCCCTTCTCCCCTGACGAGTAGCCTTGCATCCTTTTGGTCTTTCCTGTTTATTGCCAAGTGCAGCTTGTTGCAGAGGCATTGATTCACTTCACCATCCCAGCCTATGTGTGTGTCATCCCTGCCAGACGTGTTCCTTGTCAAGTTATACCTACTTTATACCTACTTTGCTGCCTCACGCTTAGGATAGCTCTCTATCACAGTCTCCCACGTTGGAGTGTGCCTGTGCTTCATTCCCTGGTGGTATGTCGGACGGCATGGGGAAGGCTACTTCCTCTTTACTCTGCATGGACAGGCACTGGCCTGGACGCCTGTTTATGGGCCTATGCTGTTTTCCCTATTGGGTTCTGCCTCTTTCTGCTCCTTTATATACCTTCCTATGCCTGGGAACCATGGCACTTACGTGGTGTTTCTGACAGTATCTGCTTGCTTCGTTATGATCAATGCCTGTCTGACTACCCACTACAGTTCTGACCTCTGGTTCTTTCTGAGGATTCGCTCCATGTATGACCCCGGCTTGTCTGACTACCCGCTACCGTGCTGACCTCTGGTTCTGTCTGAGAATTTGCTCCATGTATGACCCCAGCTTGTCTGACTACCCGCTACCATGCTGATCCCTGGGTCTGTCTGTGGGTTCGCTCAGTGTGTCCCTGGTGTGCCTCCCTTGGCCTCTGACTCACTCTGAGTAGTCCCCGGTGTCTGTCTGTGTTCGTGTAGTCTCCGGTGTGCTTCCTATTATCTCCAGCCTCTACCCGATAGTGCATCTCCTCTGGCTCTGGTCTCTATCACTCCATGTAGTCTGTGTTTGCCAGGTTAGTGGCTCTGGCCACGACCTGTGCCTGTAGAGTCTTGGTGTGCTTGACCTGTGGCTGTGACTGCCTACTAGCTCCCCTTTGCCTACTACCTTGAGACCTAGAGTAGTCCTATGACCTATCTCACTCTGGTGTTCTCCTTGAGCCTCTGTCTGAGGGCCTTCTGCAGTACAGTGCACAGCAAAGTGTGCAGCTCTCGGTGTAGCCTAGGGCCGAGCTTGTCTGGGTCTTGGATTGTGCGGGTTATTATCTACCTTGCTGCATTTTCGATAAAGGTGGTTAAATTTTATACTGTGTCTGTCATTATTTGCCTGATTACCGTGACCGTACGTAAGGGCCATGTCTACGGAAGGTACAAGCAGTCCACCTAATCAGAGCATCCTGTCCAGGATGGATTCTCAGGACCGGAGAACTGACCAGTTGTCATTTGCTATGCATACATTATTAAATCGCACGGCTCACCTAGACCTCTTTGCTTTGCAACCAGTGACTTCCCCAACACCTGCAAAGGTTGTGGCCACTGCCTCTGAGGCGGGCATATGTAGAGGATTGTCTGGCTCCGCTCCTCTACCCCAAAGATATGATGGGAAACTTGCTATGTGTCGGGGGTTCCTTAATCAGCTGGGAATTTTTTAAGAGGTGGTACCCCACGCATTCCCTACTGAGCGAAGTAAGGTGGGACTCCTGATCTCTCTTCTATCCAGCAAGGCATTGGCCTGGGCCAACCCACTATCGGAGACTGGGAAGTCCATAATTCACAATTTCAAGTAATTTGTTGCCTCATTTGGAGAGTCTTTGACGTTCCTGGGCGTGCTACCTTCACTGCCAAACGACTGATGATAATACAGCAGGGCACACTTCCTGTAGCGGACTATGATATTGAGTTCCTCACTTTGGCTGCGGAGGTTGGTTGGAACAAGGAAGCCCTAGTTGCCGTATTCTCCCAGGGCTTGTGTGACACAATTAAGGACGAGACGTCAGCCTGGGAACTGCCCGGTTATCTGGAGGAGTTGATTTCAGTCACCATCCTGTTGGATATGAGAATCCCTAAGAGGCCTTCGTTCAAAGAGCAAGGGGCGTAAAACTTTACCTTGGTTGGCACCTAGTTTCTCACGCCCACCCTGTCCTCCCACACCTCCTAATTCTGACCCCACTCGGGGAGGGGGGGAAGCTATGCACCTAGGCTTTACACGCCTTTCTGAGGAGGAGAGGGCTCGGTGCAGGAGGAGGAACTTGGCCATTTGTTGCGTGCTTGCCCTATTCAGCCTGGGAAATGCCCGCACCTAGGGTCATGTAGGGGACAGACTCTGGGTGGAATTTCACAGTCCCCAGAGAGCGTAATGAACAAGCCTATTTTTCAAGTCATGCTATCTTGGGCCAAGTCTTCTGTGGTGACTCCGGCACTACTGGACTCCGGGGCAGTGGGGTTTTTCATTAATGCAGACTTCGCGGCAAAATACTATTCCACTGTTTTCTCGCTCCGCGCCATTGCGGCTATTTATGGCAGACCCTTACAGCTGGCACACGTTACTTATGAGACTCACTCATTATCTCTAAGGGTAGGGGCACTCCATGTGGAGACAAAACAGTTCCAGGTTATACATTCCCCCATCATGCCATCATTCTGGGGTTTCCCTGGCTGCAGACTCACATCCCTAGAATTGATTGTCAAACCTGTGACATTCTGTCAGTCATCTCTATGTGCGAGGTCTTGCCTCCAGCAGCCTACTAGAATATGCTGTACCTCTACCTTGTTACCTGCTGAGAATCAGGTCTACAAAGAGGTATTTAATAAGGTAGAGACCAGTACATTGCCACCACACAGGCCCTACAATTGTACTGTTGATCCGGTACGAGGGGCCAGACCTCCTACGGCTGAGTTTATCCCTTGCTGGTGGAGGAGAACAAGGCCATGGAGGATTATGTGGCGGAGGCCTTTCCCAGGGGTATTATCCGAAAGTCTTCCTCTCCTGCGGGCGGGTTTTTTGTTAAGAAAAAGGATGGGGAGCTCAGACCATGCATTTATTTCAGAGGCCTGAATAAACTGATGGTAAAGAACTCTTATCCTATCCCATTTATCACACAGCTATTTGATTGTATCAATTTTCACAAAACTTGACTTGAGGGCCGCATACAACTTGGTACGAAAAGAGAGGACGATGACTGAAAGATAATGTTTAACACTCAAGCGGGCACTGTGAGTATTTGGTTATTCCTTTCAGATTGTGCAACACTCCCACTGTTTTCCAGGTGTTCATTAATGACGTTTTAAGAGACCTACTCCAGAGCTGTGTTGTAGTATATTTGGATGATATACTCCTCCATTCTTCTACCTTGGAGACACATAGAGCAGATGTAGCCTGGGTTCTACAACTGCTAAGAGAGAACAAGTTGTTCTTCAAATTAGAGAAGTGTGAATTCCACAAATTCCAAGTGACCTTCTTGGGATACGTGATTTCATCCACTGGTCTAGCCATGGATCCGCAAAAACTGCTGTCTTACAGTGGCTGCTTCCCATGAGGCTAAGATCAATACAGAGGTTCCTGGGCTTTACTAATTATTACAGGAAGTTTATAAGAAACTTTTCCTCAGTCGTGAAACTACTCACTGACATGACTCAGAAGGGGGCTAATCCTTCAGACTGGGCACCTGAAGCCCTTCAGGCTTTTGAAGACTTGAAGTCCGCCTTTGCCAAAGGCCCTGATATTGTCCCAACCGAACACCTACCTGCCATTTACACTGGAGGTGGATGCCTCGGAGTCTGGTGTAGGTGCTTTGCTGTCCCAGAGCGTGGGCCATGGGAAACCATTGCTGCCATGCGGCTTTTTCTCTAAGAAACTGTCAAAGGCTGAGAGTTTGTATGATGTGGGCGATCAGGAATTACTCGCCATCATCTTGGCCTTGAAAGAATGGAGTTATCTGCTGGAGGGCATGACTGTTCCGATCTTGAAACTGACTGATCGCAAAAACTTCACATATTTATTGGAGGCTAATAGGTTGTCTTCACGTCAGGCCAGATGGGCCCTCTTCTTTTTGAGGTTTAATTTTGTGGTTTCCTACCTTCCTGGTACCAAAAATATTAGAGCGGATGCTCTCTCTCGACAGTTTGGGTCCGAGTCCCAGGAGGAGTCTCCTTCGGTGCCTGTCATTCCTCCCAACCGCATCTTGGCAACGATACATACCAGTATTACATCTATGCTGTTCGAGGAGATTTTGGCTGCTCCAGCTTCCGCCCCGGCGGAGAGACCTAATGGGAGATGTTTTTGTTTTTCTGGAGACATACCTTTCCTCAGAGGCGACAGGACATGTTGGTAGAGAGCAACTGATATGGTTGATCTCCAGACACTTTTGGTGGGCCGGCCTGAGGGCAGACTGTTTCACATTTGTTGCAGCATGTTCCACTTGAGCACGGACTGAGACTCCTCGTCACCTGCCAGTCGGCCTCCTGCAGCCCATTCCGAACGAGGAGCTTCCATGGTCTCC
The DNA here is from genome assembly GCA_037306005.1 of Rhinophrynus dorsalis. Taxonomy (NCBI): domain Eukaryota; kingdom Metazoa; phylum Chordata; class Amphibia; order Anura; family Rhinophrynidae; genus Rhinophrynus; species Rhinophrynus dorsalis. The sequence goes on along the minus strand of CM074718.1, from coordinate 290,349,827 downwards.
CTTGTCAATTGACTTTATGGTCGAGTTGCCGGACTCTGAGGGTTACACTGTCATTCTTATGATCGTGGATAGATTTTCGAAGATGGTCCATTTTGTGCCGCTTAAGAGACTCCACTCCTACAAGGAGTTGGCTGAGATCTTTGTGAAGGAAGTAGTTCGTCTCCATGGTATACCCAAGGTGGTGGTCTCGGATAGTGGGAGCCAGTTTGTGTCACGTTTCTGGAGAGCTTTTTGCTGTCGGATGGGGATCCAGTTCTCGTTCTCCTCAGCTTACCACCCACAGTTGAATGGCACTGCTGATAGCTCTAATCAGGAGCTGGAACAGTTTCTCCATTGTTTCAATTCTGACCATCATGACAAGGGGCCAGGTACAATATCTGGTGCATTGGAAAGGTTATGGGCCTGAGTAACGTTCCTGGGTTGCCAAAAGAGATCTGCATGCACCAGCCCTTATCTGTGCATTCCACACCCGCACCACTGCTAGCGCTGGTCCTCTTCCACGGGGGAGAGGTCGTTGAGGGGGGTACTATCACAGTCTCCCACATTGGTGTGTGCCTGTGCTTTATTCCCAGGTGGTGTGTTGGGCAGCATGGTGGCGACTACTTATGGGCCTATGCTATTTTCCCTATTAGGTTCCACCTCCTTCTGCTCCTTTATATACCTTCCTATTCCTGGGAGCCATGGTCCTTAAGTTGTGTTTCTGACAGTATCTGCTTGCTCTGTTGTGATCCATGCCTGTCAGAGTATTCATTCCGTGTATGACCCCGACTTGTCTGACAACCCGCTACCGTGCTGACCACTGGTTCTGTCTGAGGATTCGCTCCATGTATGACCCCGGCTTGTATACTACCTGCACCAGTTCTGACCCCTGGGTCTGTCTGTGGATTCGCTCAGTGTGTCCCCGGTGTGCCTCCCTTGGCCTCTGACTCACTCTGTGTAGTCCCCGGTGTCTGTCTTAGTCCGTGTAGTCTCCAGTTTGCTTCATATTGGCTCCGGACTCTACCTGATAGTGGGTTCCGGTGCGTCTCCACTAAATCTGGTCTCTATTGCTCCCTGTAGTCTCTGTTTGTCAGACCTGTGCCTGTAGAGTCCCGGTGTGCCTGAATGTGGCTGTGACTGCCTAGTCGCTCCCCGTTGCCTACTACTTTGAGAGCTAGGGTAGTCCTACGCCCTATCTCACTGGTGCTCTCCTCAAGCCTCTGTCTGAGGGCCTTCTGCAGCACAGTGTGCAGCTCCTGGGTGGAGCCTAGGGCTGAGCTTGTATGGGTCTGGGATTGTGTGGGCTATTATCTACCTTGCTGCATTTTCAATAAAGGTGGTTACATTTTATAGTGTCTGTCATTGTTTACCTGATTACCATGACACTCTCTCCCTACTCCTTTTATATTTTTATTTCTTTTGTTTTCTCATCTCACCCACATGCCCTGACTCAGGGCTCATAGGGCTCTACACTACTCCTGCTCATCCCTGACTGTGATCATATACTCACAGGGATCTAACTCCCCCCCCCCTTTGGCTCAAGACCACTCCGATTCCTGTCTCAAAGTAGACACATTTTTAAGTTAAACAATTGCACTAATGTATTAAATAAAAAAAATGTAATTGTTTTCAAGTATTTTTTTATTTATTAAATAAGATATAACTGTGTGATAATAAATTGTATTGCTGCTGTAAGAGAGAGAAACAATCTCTGTGACTCTAAACTATAGAGAAAATAAATTCCTTTGTTTAATTGAATGATGGATTATGAAGAAACAATAGGAAAAAAATGGGTCAGACAGTCCTAATCACCCAAAATAATGATGATTATGTATGGGCACTGCTCTGGGTCGGACGGGGGAGGGGGGGTCAGCCTATTGATGTACAGGATATGTTTAGCAATTTGCAGTCTCCTTTGATGCAACTTCTTATACAAAGAAAGTGTTTCTGTTGGTCATGATTATGCATCCTCCTTGTTAGTTCCCTTTCCACCACATCTGCTGCAGTGTACTATTAATTTAAAGTGTGGAGATGAGGAAAATGTTGTTGATGCATCAGACATACATGATAGTGAGGAAGATGCGAACCAGTACAAAACATTTTTGACACTGAATACTATCATCCTTACTAGGGAGGATTAATAAAATATATCAGTTGAAATTATTTATTTCAATTAGGCATCTAATGTTTCTCTTTATTGCTCTTTCAATTAAATTCTGCTGTGCCTCCAAAATAAGTTCCAGGACATTTTTGTTTGTCACAAATATCTCTAAATAAATTGCTTCAGGGAAAGTGCTGAACTAAGGGATCCAGGGGCAGATATTTCCTTTAGTGTAATTTTAGTTCCAAGCCTCTCCAAAGGTACAAAGTAGGAATGTGCAAAACTTATTTGTCTGAAACTACCTGTTTTGCAAGACCCACAACAGATTGTGCAGATTTTTCTAATTTTCATTTTAACCAAAAAAATCTTTATCCTCAGCAAAAAAGAAAATAACCAAAAGCTAGTCTAAATTTAGTAGTTTCTTCAGGATTAGGGGGTGGGAAAAAAGTGAGAAACATTTCCTGCATGACCTTTTGCAAAAAACGGACAATGTTTCCTTTTTTTTTTTCTTCACAAAAATGTTCTCCAATGCAAAAATGTTTTGTTTTGTTGTTTTTTTTTTGTTTGTTTTTTTTTCCTCTCCTATTCCAGCAAATGTTTTGCCTATTCCAGCATGTTTTTCTCCTATTCAAAATATTTGTGTCTTATTCCAAAACCGTTTTCGCCTATGTTTCCTATGATGCAAGATTTCCCAGCACAAAATTATTTTTCTGAGGGCTCTAATAGAGAAGTAAGCAGCTGAAAGTCAAAGTTAAAACAAACACAAAAGAGAAACAGCGCAATGTCCTCTAAGTGTAGAATCTTGTGAAATCAGCCCTATATGATAAATAAGAGAGATTCCCTTATTACAGGGTACTCACATGTACCAGAGGCTGGACCTGCCTCTAGGACAGAAAACCTTAACTGGATCCGACCTCCAGTTATGGTCACACTCCGGATTTCTCTTCCCAGCACCTCGCTTTTCACCTTCTTCGCTTATAAGGGGCCTGATCGTCTCCAAGATGTTCCAATATTTGAATAACACTCTATCAGATCCACCAAGCGAAAAGCAGAATCTCTATATATCTAAGCTAAAATAGTACTCACTCTCATATATAGAGTAGGCAACCAGAGGTGTAGAATATGTATATTTATTCAATAAAAAATAGTAATAAAAACATATAGGAAAAACACCTATATTTCCAAATATCTATTACAAATACGCCCTACGCGTTTCGTGGCAATATGCTACTTCGTCAGGGGCATCACTATTCAAAACATTTGTGTCTTATTCCAAAACTGTTTTCGCCTGTGTTTCCTATGGTGCAAGATTTCCCAGCACAAAATTATTTTTCTGAGGGCTTTAATGGAGAAATAAGCAGCTGAAAGTCAAAGTTGTGAGTCTTACAGCAACATCTGCTTTGAAAGATTTGTTAGAGTGCAGAGGGAATTTGGCCACAACAATATAATTTCTTGCTTGATGAGGTCAAGTGATAAAAAAATAAAGTAAAACTTACAATGTGGCAGAAGTTTTATGGTAATGGTGGTGGGGAACTGAAGTGGTGTGATTACTGGGACCTTGACAAACTGCATCCACCCTGGGAGGAGAGGTGTCATCATAATTTATTGCACACTGCAGCAACCACTTTAGTCCCATGTCCCTGCACTGCTCCACCTTTCCCCTTCCCCCTTGGGCATTTGCTGGGCATTACTCAACTATTGTGTGAGTTTTTACTGTCTACAGTACACAACTGATGGAACGTGAAGTCATGCCTTAGCACTCAACAAAATTCTCAATATCGCCTGCTATCGAGTCTGCCTCAGTTACAGAGCTCTCATCAGGCTCTCAGTCAGATGTCTGTCACCTAAAATACTTGTTTAATTATTTATGTATTAATTTTAAAACAATATATTTTTTCTTTTATTATTTTTAAGGTGTCCACCCTATCTTATCACAGTCAGTCCCCCCAAAAAATTATAACTAAAAACCAAAACCTAGCACGGAGACAATAAAAGCAAAATCAGCAAGCAAATTGGACCCCAGCTGTCTGTGTCTTGCCAGTCAGCCACACCAAATTTTGGGGTAAACCTCCTTTCTTCTGCCCCAGAGTGCCCACAGGCTTCCCTAACACAGAGAACAAATGTCCTGCCTAAAAGACTCTCTAAACTAAGCTTCATTTCCCCTTTATTTGCCTATCTTCTCTAGCTTAGAAATGTGCTGCTTTCTCCTCTCACAAACACATAATGGCATGCTGCGAGAGCCTGACACCCTTTTATATGCCTGTAGAAAAAAACACTTTCTTGTGGGGAGCGGGATTTTTCTTCACTTTGATTTCAATGCAAAAGTGGGGAAAATGGCACTTTTTACTGGAAATTATTCACCAAGTGGGAAGTGTAATTTTTCACAGATTTTGGTTTGAGGTGGAAGTTTTTTCCCATCCCTATTCAGTATTTGGACCCGAAACTCCTCAATGGATAGCATAATATTCAGAAGTTTGATCCTTCCTGAAAAGTACTGTACTTGTTCCAGTGCAATGCTGGAAATTCAGTATGTGAGGTTCTGTGTCTACAGTGGGATAAGGTTTGGGGTAATTATGTATGGTTTTATGGCTATGAGTGCAGTGGCATAAGGATGTGGGTTCAGTATGTTTTTTTTTTTTTTTTGGTGGGTTGTTTTTTTTTTTTTTTTTTTGCTACTGTAGGATAAAGGATTGTGGGGTGGGCAGGGCTTAATATGTGTGATTCTATGGCTATCTGTGCTTCTGGACAAAGCTGGGGGTCAGTATCTGTGGTTTTCTGGCTGCCCAATACTGTGGTACAAGACTGGGAGGACAATATATTTGGTTCCATGTCTAGTTTGGAATAAGGTTGAGGGGTTAGTATGTGTGGGTCTATGGTTACCAGCACAGTAGGATATTGCTGGGGGTCAGTATGTTTGGTTTTCTGGCTACCAGTGCTGTTGGACAAGGCCGGGAAGTCAGTATGTATGGTTCCATGTCTACCATGACACAAAGGCAGGGGTTTGTGGTGTTTTATGGCTACCAGTGCAGTAGTGGCTATTTAAACTTACCAGTGTTTGGTTCATTGGTCAGAAAGTCGGGCGTAGCTGCATTTAAACCAGCGTTCAGGTTCTTTGGATAACCTGCATCACTGAGGAAGCAGCGTTTAGCGCTGCGAAACGAGTTTGAAGTGGGAATTTTATATATATATATAAAATATATATATATATATATATATATATATATATATACTAGCAATGTGGGACGGCGTTGCCCGTCAGGATATATAGGGAATTAATGCACACACACGGATGCGAGACAAACACAGAGACACACACACATACATGCAGACACATAGAGTGTGATACAGACATGCAACACACACAGTGAGAAACACACAGGCACACACAGAGACACACACAGAAGTGAGTCATAAGGGGTTGACTTATGTGTCATTGTAATGAGTTTGTGTTTGTACTTATGCCTCCACTGTGGCATTCATTCATATAGTTGAAATGCATGTGGTAATTGCACATACTATGGTGGAAGGTGGATCGTGCTGGCTCCCGGGATGTGAGTGACTGGCATTCATTCATGTAATTGAAATGCGTGTGGTAATTGCACATACTATGGTGGAAGGTGGATGGTGCTGGCTCCCGGGGTGTGATTACGTGTGAGTGATTGCGTTTGAGTGCGAGATTGAGTGATTGCGTGTGAGTGATTGAGTAAGTGTGTTAGTGAGTGTGAGTGAGTGTGTTAGTGAGTGTGTGTGATTGAGTAAGAATGTGTGAGTGAGAGTGTGTATGATAGTGAGAGGGTGTGAGTGATTGAGGGTGTGAGTGTGATTGAGAGTGTGAGGGTGAGTGTGATTGAGGGTGAGTGTGAGAGTGTGATTGTGATTGAGTGTGACTGCGAGACTGTAAGTGTGAGAGTGTGATTGAGTGTGAGACTGTGAGAGTGTGAGTGTGAGACTGTGTGAGAGTGTGAGTGTGATTGAGTGAGAATGTGAGAGTGTGATTGAGAGTGTGATTGAGTGAGACTGTGAGAGTGTGATTGAGTGTGTGAGTGATTGGGTGTGAGACTGAGAGAGTGAGAGAGACTGTGTGAGACTGAGAGTGTGAGACTGAGAGTGTGAGAATGTGTGAGAGAGTGTGTGAGTGAGTGTGTGTGAGTGTGTGAGAGAGTGTGAGAGAGTGTGTGAGAGTGTGAGAGACTGTGTGAGACTGTGTGAGACTGTGAGAGAGACTGTGAGACAGAGAGTGTGAGACTGTGAGAGTGAGAGACTGTGAGAGTGAGAGACTGAGACTGTGAGAGACTGTGAGAGAGTGTGAGAGAAACTGTGAGTATGAGAGAGAGTGTGAGAGACTGTGTGTGTGAGACTGAGAGAGTGCGAGTGTGTGAGACTGAGAGTGCGAGTGTGTGACACTGAGAGTGCGAATGAGTGAGACTGAGAGTGCGAATGAGTGAGACTGAGAGTGCGAATGAGTGAGACAGTGTGAGTGTGAGAGTGAGAGTGTGAGAGACTGTGTGTGTGAGACTGTGAGAGCGTGTGAGACTGAGAGAGTGCGAGTGTGTGAGACTGAGAGTGTGAATGAGTGAGACTGAGAGTGTGAATGAGTGAGACTGAGAGTGCGAATGAGTGAGACTGAGAGTGCGGATGAGTGAGACAGTGTGAGACTGTGAGAGTGAGAGACTGAGAGTGTTAGACTGTGAGAGTGTGTGAGACTGAGAGTGTGTGAGACTGAGAGACTGAGAGCGTGTGAGACTGAGAGAGTGAGAGCGTGTGAGACTGAGAGAGTGCGAGCGTGCGAGACTGAGAGAGTGTGAGAGTGTGTGTGTGAGAGTGTGTGTGTGTGTGAGAGTGTGTGTGTGTGAGAGTGTGTGTGTGTGAGAGTGTGTGTGTGAGAGTGTGTGTGTGAGAGAGACTGTGTGAGTGTGAGACAGAGAGTGCAAGACTGAGAGTATGTGAGTGTGTGAGAGTGAGAGAGTGACACAGTGTGAGAGTGAGACTGTGTGAGAGAGACTGTGTGAGAGTGAGAGACTATGTGAGAGTGAGAGACTATGTGAGAGAGAGAGAGACTGTGAGAGTGAGAGAGAGACTGTGAGAGTAAGAGACTGTGAGACTGTGTGAGAGTGAGTGAGAGAGACTATGTGAGAGTGAGAGAGACTATGTGAGAGTGAGAGACTGTGAGAGTGAGAGACTGTGTGTGAGAGAGTGTGAGACTGTGTGTGAGAGTGTGAGAGACTGTGACTGTGTGTGAGTGTGAGACTGTGTGTGAGTGTGAGACTGTGTGAGTGTGAGACTGTGTGAGTGTGAGACTGTGAGAGTCTGTGTGAGTGTGAGACTGTGTGTGAGAGAGTGTGAGACTGTGTGTGAGAGAGTGTGAGACTGTGTGTGAGAGTGTGTGAGACTGTGACTGTGTGAGACTGTGTGTGAGTGTGAGACTGTGTGAGTGTGAGACTGTGTGAGTGTGAGACTGTGAGAGACTGTGAGAGTCTGTGAGAGTGTGAGACTGTGTGTGAGTGTGAGACTGTGTGTGGGTGTGAGACTGTGAGAGAGAGAGAGACTGAGAGTAAGAGACTGTGAGACAGAATGAGACTGTGTGTGAGAGAGTGTGAGACTGTGTGAGAGTGTGAGACTGTGTGTGTGTGAGACTGTGTGTGAGACTGTGTGTGAGACTGTGAGAGAGTGTGAGACTGTGTGTGTGTGTGTGTGAGACTGTGTGTGTGTGAGACTGTGAGAGACTGTGAGACTGTGAGAGACTGTGAGAGTGTGAGAGACTGTGTCAGTGTGAGGGACTGTGTGAGACTGAGAGTATGAAACTGTGTGAGACTGACTTTGAGACTGTGACTGTGTGAGAGACTGTGTGAGACAGTGTGTGAGAGAGTGTGAGTGTGTGAGAGTGTGAGGGACTGTGAGAGTGTGAGGGACTGTGTGAGACTGCGAGAGAGACTGTGTGAGACTGCGAGAGAGACTGTGTGAGACTGCGAGAGAGACTGTGTGAGACTGAGACTGTGTGAGACTGAGACTGTGTGAGACTGTGTGAGACTGAGACTGTGTGAGACTGAGACTGTGTGAGACTGAGAGACTGTGACTGTGTGAGAGACTGTGTGAGACGGTGTGTGAGAGACTGTGAGAGTGTAAGAGACTGTGAGAGTGTAAGAGAGTGTGAGGGACTGTGAGAGTGTGAGAGACTGTGTGAGACTGCGAGAGAGACTGTGTGAAAGTGTGTGACTGTGTGAGACTGTGTGAGTGTGAGAGACTGTGTGAGTGTGAGAGACTGTGTGACTGCGAGAGAGACTGTGTGAGACTGCGAGAGACTGTGAGAGTGTATGAGACTGAGAGTGTATGAGACTGAGAGTGTGTGAGACTGAGAGTGTGTGAGACTGAGAGTGTGTGAGACTGAGAGACTGCAAGAGAGACTGTGAGAGACTGCGAGAGAGACTGCGAGAGAGACTGCGAGAGAGACTGCGAGTGTGAGACTGTGAGTGTGAGACTGTGAGTGTGTGAGACTGCGAGAGAGACTGTGTGAGACTGCGAGAGAGACTGTGTGAGACTGCGAGAGACTGTGTGAGACTGTGAGTGTAAGAGACTGTGAGTGTAAGAGACTGTGAAAGTGTGAGACTGCGAGATACTGTGAGAGTGTGAGACTGCGAGATACTGTGAGAGTGTGAGACTGTGAGAGTGTAAGAGACTGTGAGAGTGTGAGGGACTTTGTGAGACTGCGAGAGAGACTGTAAAAGTGTGTGACTGTGTGAGACTGTGTGAGTGTGAGAGACTGTGTGAGTGTGAGAGACTGTGTGACTGCGAGAGAGACTGTGTGAGACTGCGAGAGAGACTGTGAGAGTGTGAGAGTGTGAGACTGTGAGTGTGTGAGACTGTGAGTGTAAGAGACTGTGAGTGTAAGAGACTGTGAGAGTGTGAGACTGCGAGATACTGTGAGAGTGTGAGACTGAGAGATACTGTGAGAGTGTGAGACTGTGAGAGTGTAAGAGACTGTGAGAGTGTGAGGGACTTTGTGAGACTGCGAGAGAGACTGTGTGAAAGTGTGAGACTGTGTGAGTGTGAGAGACTGTGTGAGTGTGAGAGACTGTGTGACTGCGAGAGAGACTGTGTGAGACTGCGAGAGAGACTGTGTGAGACTGCGAGAGAGACTGTGAGAGTGTGAGACTGTGAGTGTGTGAGACTGTGAGTGTGTGAGACTGTGAGTGTGTGAGACTGTGAGTGTGTGAGACTGAGAGTGTGTGGGACTGTGAGACTGCAAGAGAGACTGTGAGAGACTGCGAGAGAGACTGTGTGAGACTGTGAGTGTGAGACTGTGAGTGTGAGACTGTGAGTGTGTGAGACTGCGAGAGAGACTGTGTGAGACTGTGAGTGTAAGAGACTGTGAGAGTGTGAGACTGCGAGATACTGTGAGAGTGTGAGACTGTGAGAGACTGTGAGACTGAGAGTGTAAGAGACTGTGAGAGTGTAAGAGACTGTGAGAGTGTGAGGGACTTTGTGAGACTGAGAGAGAGACTGTGTGAGACTGCGAGAGAGACTGTGAGATACTGTGAGAGTGTAAGAGACTGTGAGAGTGTAAGAGACTGTGAGAGTGTGAGGGACTTTGTGAGACTGCGAGAGAGACTGTGTGAGACTGCGAGAGAGACTGTGTGAGACTGTGAGAGTGTAAGAGACTGTGAGAGTGTAAGAGACTGTGAGAGTGTGAGGGACTGTGAGAGTGTGAGGGACTTTGTGAGACTGCGAGAGAGACTGTGTGAGACTGCGGGAGAGACTGTGTGAGACTGCGAGAGAGACTGTGTGAGACTGCGAGAGAGAGTGTGAGAGTGCGAGACTGTGTGAGAGTGCGAGACTGTGTGACTGTGAGACTGTGACTGTGAGACTGTGACTGTGAGACTGTGACTGTGAGACTGTGACTGTGAGACTGAGAGTGTGTGCGACTGTGAGACTGCGAGAGAGACTGAGTGAGAGTGTGAGACAGAATGTGTGCTTTGCAATGCGTTGCTTACCCCTCTGGCACTCAAAGGGTTAAGTTGAGCTAACATAGCAATATAACACACGGTGGCTCTTCAGTTGAGGCAATGTAGCAATATGCTGAGGTATCAAATAGAAAGTGGTGTTTGAGGCTTCCCTCTGTAACATACAGCAAAGCATCTCTCTTTGTGAGTGAGACAGTGTGAGACTGTGAGAGTGAGAGACTGAGAGTGTTAGACTGTGAGAGTGTGTGAGACTGAGAGTGTGTGAGACTGAGAGACTGAGAGCGTGTGAGACTGAGAGAGTGAGAGCGTGTGAGACTGAGAGAGTGCGAGCGTGCGAGACTGAGAGAGTGTGAGAGTGTGTGTGTGAGAGTGTGTGTGTGTGTGAGAGTGTGTGTGTGAGAGTGTGTGTGTGAGAGTGTGTGTGTGTGAGAGTGTGTGTGTGAGAGTGTGTGTGTGAGAGAGACTGTGTGAGTGTGAGACAGAGAGTGCAAGACTGAGAGTATGTGAGTGTGTGAGAGTGAGAGAGTGACACAGTGTGAGAGTGAGACTGTGTGAGAGAGACTGTGTGAGAGTGAGAGACTATGTGAGAGTGAGAGACTATGTGAGAGAGAGAGAGACTGTGAGAGTGAGAGAGAGACTGTGAGAGTAAGAGACTGTGAGACTGTGTGAGAGTGAGTGAGAGAGACTATGTGAGAGTGAGAGAGACTATGTGAGAGTGAGAGACTGTGAGAGTGAGAGACTGTGTGTGAGAGAGTGTGAGACTGTGTGTGAGAGTGTGAGAGACTGTGACTGTGTGTGAGTGTGAGACTGTGTGTGAGTGTGAGACTGTGAGTGTGAGACTGTGTGAGTGTGAGACTGTGAGAGTCTGTGTGAGTGTGAGACTGTGTGTGAGAGAGTGTGAGACTGTGTGTGAGAGAGTGTGAGACTGTGTGTGAGAGAGTGTGAGACTGTGTGTGAGAGTGTGTGAGACTGTGACTGTGTGAGACTGTGTGTGAGTGTGAGACTGTGTGAGTGTGAGACTGTGTGAGTGTGAGACTGTGAGAGACTGTGAGAGTCTGTGAGAGTGTGAGACTGTGTGTGAGTGTGAGACTGTGTGTGGGTGTGAGACTGTGAGAGAGAGAGAGACTGAGAGTAAGAGACTGTGAGACAGAATGAGACTGTGTGTGAGAGAGTGTGAGACTGTGTGAGAGTGTGAGACTGTGTGAGACTGTGTGTGTGTGAGACTGTGTGTGAGACTGTGTGTGAGACTGTGAGAGAGTGTGAGACTGTGTGTGTGTGTGTGTGAGACTGTGTGTGTGTGAGACTGTGAGAGACTGTGAGACTGTGAGAGACTGTGAGAGTGTGAGAGACTGTGTCAGTGTGAGGGACTGTGTGAGACTGAGAGTATGAAACTGTGTGAGACTGACTTTGAGACTGTGACTGTGTGAGAGACTGTGTGAGACTGTGAGACAGTGTGTGAGAGAGTGTGAGTGTGTGAGAGTGTGAGGGACTGTGAGAGTGTGAGGGACTGTGTGAGACTGCGAGAGAGACTGTGTGAGACTGCGAGAGAGACTGTGTGAGACTGCGAGAGAGACTGTGTGAGACTGCGAGAGAGACTGTGTGAGACTGAGACTGTGTGAGACTGAGACTGTGTGAGACTGTGTGAGACTGAGACTGTGTGAGACTGAGACTGTGTGAGACTGAGAGACTGTGACTGTGTGAGAGACTGTGTGAGACGGTGTGTGAGAGACTGTGAGAGTGTAAGAGACTGTGAGAGTGTAAGAGAGTGTGAGGGACTGTGAGAGTGTGAGAGACTGTGTGAGACTGCGAGAGAGACTGTGTGAAAGTGTGTGACTGTGTGAGACTGTGTGAGTGTGAGAGACTGTGTGAGTGTGAGAGACTGTGTGACTGCGAGAGAGACTGTGTGAGACTGCGAGAGACTGTGAGAGTGTGAGACTGAGAGTGTATGAGACTGAGAGTGTATGAGACTGAGAGTGTGTGAGACTGAGAGTGTGTGAGACTGAGAGTGTGTGAGACTGAGAGACTGCAAGAGAGACTGTGAGAGACTGCGAGAGAGACTGCGAGAGAGACTGCGAGTGTGAGACTGTGAGTGTGAGACTGTGAGTGTGTGAGACTGCGAGAGAGACTGTGTGAGACTGCGAGAGAGACTGTGTGAGACTGCGAGAGACTGTGTGAGACTGTGAGTGTAAGAGACTGTGAGTGTAAGAGACTGTGAAAGTGTGAGACTGCGAGATACTGTGAGAGTGTGAGACTGCGAGATACTGTGAGAGTGTGAGACTGTGAGAGTGTAAGAGACTGTGAGAGTGTGAGGGACTTTGTGAGACTGCGAGAGAGACTGTAAAAGTGTGTGACTGTGTGAGACTGTGTGAGTGTGAGAGACTGTGTGAGTGTGAGAGACTGTGTGACTGCGAGAGAGACTGTGTGAGACTGCGAGAGAGACTGTGAGAGTGTGAGAGTGTGAGACTGTGAGTGTGTGAGACTGTGAGTGTAAGAGACTGTGAGTGTAAGAGACTGTGAGAGTGTGAGACTGCGAGATACTGTGAGAGTGTGAGACTGAGAGATACTGTGAGAGTGTGAGACTGTGAGAGTGTAAGAGACTGTGAGAGTGTGAGGGACTTTGTGAGACTGCGAGAGAGACTGTGTGAAAGTGTGAGACTGTGTGAGTGTGAGAGACTGTGTGAGTGTGAGAGACTGTGTGACTGCGAGAGAGACTGTGTGAGACTGCGAGAGAGACTGTGTGAGACTGCGAGAGAGACTGTGAGAGTGTGAGACTGTGAGTGTGTGAGACTGTGAGTGTGTGAGACTGTGAGTGTGTGAGACTGTGAGTGTGTGAGACTGAGAGTGTGTGGGACTGTGAGACTGCAAGAGAGACTGTGAGAGACTGCGAGAGAGACTGTGTGAGACTGTGAGTGTGAGACTGTGAGTGTGAGACTGTGAGTGTGTGAGACTGCGAGAGAGACTGTGTGAGACTGTGAGTGTAAGAGACTGTGAGAGTGTGAGACTGCGAGATACTGTGAGAGTGTGAGACTGTGAGAGACTGTGAGACTGAGAGTGTAAGAGACTGTGAGAGTGTAAGAGACTGTGAGAGTGTGAGGGACTTTGTGAGACTGAGAGAGAGACTGTGTGAGACTGCGAGAGAGACTGTGAGATACTGTGAGAGTGTAAGAGACTGTGAGAGTGTAAGAGACTGTGAGAGTGTGAGGGACTTTGTGAGACTGCGAGAGAGACTGTGTGAGACTGCGAGAGAGACTGTGTGAGACTGTGAGAGTGTAAGAGACTGTGAGAGTGTAAGACTGTGAGAGTGTGAGGGACTGTGAGAGTGTGAGGGACTTTGTGAGACTGCGAGAGAGACTGTGTGAGACTGCGGGAGAGACTGTGTGAGACTGCGAGAGAGACTGTGTGAGACTGCGAGAGAGAGTGTGAGAGTGCGAGACTGTGTGAGAGTGCGAGACTGTGTGACTGTGAGACTGTGACTGTGAGACTGTGACTGTGAGACTGTGACTGTGAGACTGTGACTGTGAGACTGTGACTGTGAGACTGTGACTGTGAGACTGAGAGTGTGTGCGACTGTGAGACTGCGAGAGAGACTGAGTGAGAGTGTGAGACAGAATGTGTGCTTTGCAATGCGTTGCTTACCCCTCTGGCACTCAAAGGGTTAAGTTGAGCTAACATAGCAATATAACACACGGTGGCTCTTCAGTTGAGGCAATGTAGCAATATGCTGAGGTATCAAATAGAAAGTGGTGTTTGAGGCTTCCCTCTGTAACATACAGCAAAGCATCTCTCTCCCTTTAAGGAGAAAGGGTGGGAATCAGGAAGCAGGAAGTGGAGGAGTGACAGTTGAGACAGTGAGGTGACTGAAGAGATGATGAGTTAAATAAGAGTTGCTATTAAGTTTGTATTTTATGGGAACATTACACCCTCATACTGACACAGAGTGTATGGAGGGTTACAGTTATCTGTGGGAGGTGACACAGAGTGTATGGAGGGTTACAGTTATCTGTGGGAGGTGAAACAGTGTGTTTGTGGGGTCATGATCCTGAGTGAGAGTGTGAGTGGACCGGGAGAAGTTACTGATATCCCTACTTCAGGAGCAAGTGGCAGTTATATATTTTTTTTTGTCAGTTGGATACTGGTGGGCAGGCTGGAGGGGGCGGGCCAACACCCTGTATGATAAACACGCCCCCATTGAATCACCCAATGATAGCAGTAAAGTCCCCATTCAATCACCCAATAGGAGTTGTGTCTCCTAATGAGACATAAATTATGTAATTAGACATTCTGTTCAATGCGAGTTTCTTTTCTGAGGAGACATAAATTATGTTCTGTGTGTGGGGTACCATAAATTATGCAATGAGGCTTATTCTTTTATATATATAGATATATAAATTATATTAATTAATAGAGCGGCTATAAATATTTTATTTGAGCACACCTGTTGCGGAACTGGAAAATTGGATACTGTTGGAGACCGGAGGGAGTTTCGGCAGTGGATTCAAAACAACTGTGTGCCGAGTAGGGGCAGTAAGATACCCCTATAATGCTATTGTTGCTGTATATTCACATAAGTGTCTGTATAGCCATAATTAAATGTGAGTAATATTCCATTGCTTTACATCTCTATATGATCTGTCCCGAAGCACTAAGCACTATTGGCTCCCCTTGTGTTTTTTGTTTTTGTATCTATATGTTCCCTTTCTGAGTCGAGGTGAAAGGAGGCAGCCGGACCTTAAAGTGGAAGAAAGCTGGCTAAGGGACAGCTTCAAATCTATCCCTGAGTCCTAATGGCGTATGTCTATTTCCAGCATCTCATTTTGTAAGTATTATTTTGTAAGGGAGTGGGGTAGGATCCATTACCCTGACAATATTACACCAGGAAGCGCCTTTTGTTTTCTACAAAACACCTGGGACTGATTGGGGAACCCCAACGCCCCCAACCAAGGGACGAGTTCACCTCACCGCTACCACCACCAGAGAGATCAGTGGCAAACTCAGAATCCCTGGATGTGGTGGGGATGCAGCCTTCATCTGTAGCAGCCTCTCCATGAGCAGCAGCCTCCTCACCAGCAGCAGCCTCTCCACCAGCAGCAGTCACCCCACCAGCACCAGCCTCTCCACCAGAACAACTGTAGGTAGGTGAGGCAGCATCACCAGACACATCCTCCTCCAGCAGTTAACATAGCAGGGGATGGAGAAGGGAGTGCCTGGTGCTACAGAGGAGGCAGCTGAGGGAATTATAGAGGATCAACAGATACCTCAGGAGGTTACCAAAGGATTCCTTGAGGAACACAGGCACCCTTCATGCCCTGGAAGCCCAACACAGACTGCTCACTAAGGTTGGGTGAAAGTTGTCGCTGTGTTCCTGCGGGAAATTTTGCGAAAACCACGTTGTTATCTGCTTTTTTGCAGGAAAATCCGCTTTATAACTAGCAGTTAAAATTTTCGCATCTTTAGCCCACTGGCCAAAATCATTTGCCATTTTTTCAATGGCTAAAAAGTTTTCGCCCATTGATTTACATTATTTTCGCACTTATGCTATAAAAACGTAATGTTTTCGCTGAAGTCACACACAATAGAAGCAGTTACAGAGCGACAAAGACGTGCTATGCTGTTCTCTTGTGCTATTTAGCAAAAATTGATGCTAGAGAGGCTCAAAGTGACTCCTATCACTATGAGCAGCAAAAAGAGGAACTGGAGGGACCCTTATTATATGTCTATTTAGTCTGAGGAGGAAGAAGTGACTAGCAGTTCTGAACCAATGCTGTCCAGTCCCCCTAAATCACCCAAATGGATCTTGGGGAATTTAATAAGAAGGGAGGGAGAAAAGGGAAGGGAGAAAAGGATAGTGAGAGCAGGACAAGTCAGCTGCCTGTGCCTGCTGCAAGACGTTCTGCCAGTGCCACCATTTCTGATTCTGCAGCCACTAGTGTTGTACCTGTTGCCAGATGTGCTGCCCCTGCTGCCAGTGCCATCATTTCTGTAACTGCAGCCACTAGTGTTATACCTGTTGCTAGTACTGAACCTGCTGCCAGTGCCATCATTTCTTTAACTGCAGCCACTAGTGTTGTACCTGTTGTCAGAGGTGCTGCCCTTGCTGCCAGTGCCACCATTTCTGTAACTGCAGCCACTAGTGTTATACCTGTTGCTAGTACTGAACCTGCTGCCAGTGCTGAACCTACTGCTAGTGCTGAATCTGCTGCCACCAATACTTTGCCTGCTGCTAGTGTTTCTTGTAGTACTCAGGGGGGAATGATGCCAAGTGTGACAGCAAGGGACCCTAAATCACACTTGCCACTCCCAAGCAGTCCTACCAGTGCTCGTTCTACTGCTACTAAGGTCCAGCAGCTTGTTAGCATTAGGAGTGAAGGAGGGGGTAATCAACAATATCATCATATTACTAGAAACTGTGAGACTGAGGAGGAAGACTGTGCGACTGAACTTGATGTGGTTGGTGTTAGTAGTAATAACAGTAGTAATGTAGGAATCATGACAGCTCCCAGGATATTTAGCAAAGACATTGGTGATCCTCACGTTGGAGTCACACACCATCTGTACGTTCATGGAGTGGAAGTTCTTCCGTTTAATAAATAAATGTCCCCCACATGTTGGAGCTTTGATATGGATATGGGTACAATCCTTGCATAAAAGTCCTGCTTTACATATGTCCACTCCATGTTGGTGGTGGGAAAATGTATGTACCTACTGACCTTGATTTTGAGGGTTGGTAACAGCCAAACCAGTACTTTTGAAAATGTGGGCTATGACGTGCCTTATGTGTAATAACCTTCTGTTGCCATAAAATGTATAGCACACATCAGTTTCTGGAAGCCAGATAGGGCATGGCTGTTGATGTATATGGGATCAACCTCATCCGTGATGATCTCATATAGGGCTATGATGCCTCATCAACCTGTAGCGATCTATCACCTCATCATCAGTCCTACCCAGGACCGTGACCCTTGGGTGGTATACCCTGGGCCTTGGTGGTGGTCTGCACATCCTACTCTGCTCCAGGGGTCCCTGTGGCAGCTGGGGACCCAGGGAACATCCTGTTGCAGCAGCTGGGGATCTGCAGGCAGGTGTTGCCCTCCAGTTGGGGATGAGCTCCTGTGTGGCTCTTCAACCAGAGCCGCCTCACTTGCAACAGGTGAAGGCTGTTGAACAGGTGTGCTTGGGAGTTGCTGGTGTTTCCTAGCCCTTGTATGCCTTCTCCACAGTCTTCACATAAATAGGTTTGTGTTCTTTCTCTATCTTGCTCTGTCTCTCTATCTCGCTGTCAGTTGCGAGTGTGACACTGGGTGCAGGTTGTGTCTCGATCAGCTGGTGATGTTGCACAGGTTACCTTGTTTTGTATTGACAGGTTTCTGTGTTGTGTGCTATCCTCATTGTTCCACACTATATTGTGATGTCTTGTGTTGGTCTGCTTTTTGAAGGCCTTGTCCCTGTGGTGTTGCTAGGTGTTCTGTCCTACAGTTAATTGTGGGACATGGGCATGGTTTGTGTTTTGTTTTGGTTTTGCAAGAGTTAATTTTGCCATTGACATACTTGTGCTATATGTTGTGTGGACTGCTATTTCTCTGTTTTATTTTATGCAAAAGGTGTTTGTTTTTTTTTGTTTTTTTTGCCATAGTGTTTTATGGCTAACAAAACTGTGTCTTAACTTTTGCCTGTTAAATGTATAGTTTTTTCTGTGGTTAGCAGTACTTCACTCCTTTAAGTGGCTTTGGAGAGTGTAGTTCCATAGGCCTCAATGCAGGTAAGATTATCGTCCATAAATATTAGAGAACTGCCATAGCTGTTCATAAGACGGACCTTTAAATGGCTTACTGCACTTAAAAAACACCTGACCATGTTTTTTTTGTCTATCTCCTGCCTTTAAACCTGGCCCTTACTAGGGACTCCTAACTATTTCAAATTCAGGCATAGTTAGGGGGATAACTTTAGTAGGGGGGTAACTTCAGTGTGGGTGAATCAGCACCTTTATTCCAAGTACACCTTTTTCTAAGTACTTTGAGAACTGAACAAGAGTATTCTGCTTTGTTTGATGAATGATGATGACAGTCTTCTTACAATATTTGTCTCTTTCCTTACGTTTTGACACTTCCAACCCTGATTCTGTCTCCACTGTGTGGTTTAACCCTTTGTAGTATGTGCTTATTATACTCCATTCAACACTTCCAACCCCGATTCGGTCTCCACCCTGTGATTTAACCTTTTATGGTATGTGTTCATTGCACTCCATTCTGCACTTGCAAACCTGCCTTGTCTCCATCCTGTGATTTAACTCTATGTGGTATTTGCTAATAATTCCTGTTCTTAACGCCCTGTCCCTGTCTCTGCATTGTCTACATCCTCCACTCCCCTCACATATCTCCCTGTGTTTGTTTCATATCAGAATTTTATTGGTGTCACACCTGTTTGCACTCAGGGCATTCCTTTATCAAAATGAGTTGTAATTGGGATCACACAGGCATAGGGACTCCTAACTAGTTTAAATTCAGGCATAGTTAGGGGGTAACTTCAGGGTAGGGGTATTAATACACCTTTTTCTAAGTACTTTGGGAGTTGGACAAGAGAGTTAGACAGGAGGGAATAACTATTAAAACGTCATCTATTTGTTTTTCTAACCAGTCTTGGTTAGATATGTCACTTGCTTTCATTTGTGTATGAGTGTAATACTGCGCATGAATCTATGCTGGTGCCTGTGTACATTAATGTGTGTGTATATATAATGTACATGTGTAATAAAATGTGTATGTGTATATAAGTGTAATACATTTTGTAGTTGGTGTAATAATACAGTGTGCATGTGCAGGGGTGATTCATGAGCCCCCCTTACTCCCACATTGGTATTTGTAATAAGACAATGCTATCTTATTTTGTATACATGTGACTGCTGTACTGTATATGTGCTGAGGGGCCCTATGACCAAATGGGGGCTGTAAGCAGCAGCTTATTCTGCTTATATTGTAGCACCACCACTGTTCATGTTATGTTAGTGTAACACAATTTGCCTATGTATAGGGCAACACAGTATGCCTGTATATATTAGTGTAACACAATGTATAATCTTATTATACATATACATACATACATACATATATATATATATATATATATATATATATATATATATATATATATATATATATATATATATATATATATATATAAAGACTTCTGCATGCCTGGCAAACAGACCCGAGGGGGGGGTGTCAGTAATTGTTAATGCACTGGGGCGTGATTTAGACAGGTTTGGCCAGGGAGGTTCTGTAAGGAGATGCATGGGCTACAGTGAACACACACACACACACTCTGCACTCGCACATACACATTCTGTTTACACATACAAACTTTGCACGTGCACACACCGTACACACACACTCTGCACACAAACACACACAGTCCACGCAAATGCACACATGTATACTCTCCACAAGACACACACAGCAACACGCAAAATGCTATATGAAAAAACTGTATATATGCCAAACGCGATTCACTAAATGTTATGCGCAATACACATTAAGCTATAAACCAAATGCTATAAGACAAATGCAATACAATAAGTGATGTACGCAAAACACCAGATGTTATATGCTATGTCAAATGCAAAACGATAAATGCAATTCACCAAATGTTATTTACGCCAAATGTACAACGTTATACACATTATGCCAAATGCAACATGCAAAACTCAATACACCGATCGCAAAGCACAACATGCAAAACACAATTCGCCAAACTTTATATACTTCAAAAGCAATACCATACACTAGTGTTGAGCGAGCGTGCTCGGCCGATGCTCGGATCGGCTCGAGCATCGCTCTGCTCTGCACATGGCGGTACTCGTACGAGTACCGCCATGTGCTCGCCCGACATGCTCGGGTGAAGAGGATCTGTGCCGGAAGAGGCACAGATCCGAAGACGCTCCGCTGGACCACCA
Organism: Rhinophrynus dorsalis; assembly: GCA_037306005.1. NCBI lineage: Eukaryota > Metazoa > Chordata > Amphibia > Anura > Rhinophrynidae > Rhinophrynus > Rhinophrynus dorsalis. The sequence goes on along the minus strand of CM074718.1, from coordinate 290,329,843 downwards.
GGGAATGGAGGTACGGGGGCATTGCGGAGATGAAGGGGGCATTGCGGAGATGAAGGGGGACATTATGGAAGAGGGGCATAGACTCTATGCCCCTCTTCCACAATGTCCCCCTTCATCTCCGCTATGCCCGTCTTCCACAATGTGCCCCTTCATCTCCGCTATGCCCCTCTTCCACAATGTCCCCCTTCATCTCCTATGCCATAGAGGAGATGAAGGGGGACATTGTGGAAGAGGGGCATAGCGGAGATGAAGGGGGACATTGTGGAAGAGGGGCATAGAGTCTATGCCCCTCTTCCACAATGTCCCCCTTCATCTCCGCTATGCCCCTCTTCCACAATGTCCCCCTTCATCTCCGCTATGGCATAGGAGATGAAGGGGGACATTGTGGAAGAGGGGCATAGCGGAGATGAAGGGGGACATTGACCAGGCACCCTCCGCTCATCAGAGCAGGGGGTGCCTGGTTTAATGCTCGAGTGCTCCCATTCATTTGAATGGGGCTCGGGTGCTCGGCCGAGCACTCGAGCATCAGGGGGTGCTCGGTCAGAGCACCCGAGCATCGGGGTGCTCGCTCATCTTTACCATACACACAACACAATACCCAAAACTCTATATTCAATACATTATATGTAAAAAATATGTGCAATACACCAAATGCTATACGCCAAAAACTCAATACGCCAAACGCAATTTGCCAAATGTTATATACGCCAAACGCACAGCACTATATGCAGAATGCCATGCACAATATGCCAAATGCTATATTACAAACGTAATAGGCTAAATACTATATACCTTATGCAATTGGCCAAACACCATAAGTCAAATGCCATACAGTCAAAGCTATATGCAAAATGCTATAAGCAATACACAAAACACAATACACCAAATGCTGTATGCACAGTGTGCACCCTGCTGACATATCCCAAACCACAGTTCAATTCACCTGATAACAGATATATGAACAAATTGAAAGAGTACAGACTATGTGAATGTCACTGCTCACTGGGTTTCCCTCCCACCAGTGAGCAACAATAGCTTGCAGGATCAGGTCACAGCCTGTAATATTGCCTCTGGTTCTGGCAGTATTATTAAAGGACAGCAGCAGAGTAGCCCATACCACTGGCATGCTGATTTGAGAGTTTGCAGGACACTCTCATGATGTGTTAAATAAACTAGAGCAAATAATAGCAGAATGGCTTTGTACCCCACTCCCTGAAAGCAGATCATTGCTCAAATATAATAGCTGCCTTGTGAGTAGGTCATATGGTGCACGTACCCTGCTTTGTCCATGTCCTAAATTTAGTTGTGACTAGATTCCGCTTAGAATCTGAAATCCTCAGAGAGTTGCTGGATATTGCCATCAAAATCTTTGCACATTTTACCCACTCCTACAGTGCCCGCAATGTATTATATTACAAGACCGTAACAACCTGCTCTATCACCATCTGAAAATGGAGGTCCCTACCAGGTGGAATTCTACATTGTACATGCTAGAATGTTTGCATGGACAGAATAAGGCAATTGGAGAGTATGCAATGCATAACTGAAAGCCTTTGGAGGGAGCATTCTTGCCACCTGGGCAATGGCAACTAATGTGTGACCTCTGTGAGCTGCTGAAACTTTTTTGCTGGTTAGTCATGTAGAGGCAAGAAAAACTGAGGAACAGGACTGATGACTCTTACAGTCATGAGAACACAGACACACCACAACTAATGAAGCACATGTTAGCAAGCTTTAAGCAGGATCTTTGCATATTGTGAGTAATGCATTATTCCTACTTTTCTGGTCCTCAGCTTTAAAATTTATCCCAAAGTGTGATCAAGTGATGATCAGCAGAATCTCTCTGAGGAATCAGATTGTGTCAAAGAATATAAAGCTATGCTTATAGATCAACAGGATAGTTGCGTAGTGGAGGATGAGAGTCAAAGTTAAGACCAAAAAAATTGCTAGAAAACATAGTGGAAGAGATGTCGGAAGTAACAACAATACTAACAAGAATATCTCAACCTATTTCTATATACATCATTATCATCACAGAAAGCAATTTATGTGAATTGATTCTGTTTTACTAACTGAATCGGTACTCGGCTTGCTGAAAATTCGAGTAGACATAATCTCTGCCTGACGAGGAATCATTTCATATCTCATGATATGAAATACTAAGCCCGCTAATTGGGTGCTGATGAGCTGTTTCTTTTCACGCTTCACAGACTGGAGGACATTGCTGAACGCCATGTAGAAAGAGACCTGGTTACACAACGGGAAATGGATCCCGCACACTTACAAGGCCTTTCTATAGACCTTGATAATATATCTCCTGTGACATCTCTACGCACACTGCTACCTACTCCCTCTCCTCTGTTTACCACAGCGGACTTATTACAACTACCGGTGCAAGAGGAGTTTAGAACCTGCCTGGGAGAAATTCTAAACGCTGAGCGGGAGGAGTTTGCTAGTCTGCGCTTTGATGTTGAGTACAAGAGTTGTCACACACAGGAAGATCGACTGGTGGTAGTCATGGTTGAACGGAGAGAGTGTCTGCCTACATATTTATGCAGTGAAGCAGATCCAGTGACCTATCAAGTGTTTTGCTCCAATATACACGAAGTTGGGGTTCTGAAAGATATCTTTTATGACTGGGGTCCTTATGGCCCGTTCCTTGAGAAGCTGCTACCGACAGATCTGGGACCGGAGTTAGGTCTTGTTGCTACTATAGCTGTTTGGGCCACTTTGCTTCCCCTTATGCAAGAGATGGACTATGTCTGGGATACCTTACCTTGGGATCCAAGACTCAGAGACTCTTCTTGGGTGATGCCTTTTGCGGGATCCCTTTTTCTGCAGTTCATGTTTTAGAAGGATGGTTGGAAACAGACATATTACCCGTTACTCGAATAACTGTGCCCCTTACATCTCCCTGTTTGTGAAGGACGCTGTCCTGGACTGGTTGCCTCTTTGAGAATCACTGTCACAGTTTCCCTAGGGCCCGGGGGGACCTCCACTGGTTGAATATTGCCCTATGTTTTGTGGAGGCTACTTGACACTAGTCCTATGTTGCTAAGCCAATTCAGGTGCATCTAGAGAGAAAAAGCTGGACAATTTTTCTTCTTTCTGAAACTCCTCTAAAGTAATGGGTGTGCTGGAATTTTTTTTTTACTTGCAAGCAGAAAGGAACTGTGCCTTCCATCAGCAACTGCAGTGTGCAGTCTGCACAAGGAAACATTGTGAAATAGGTGAAGGACTAGGAAGTATCACAGCAATTGACACATCTGCTCTAATATTAAGCAACAGACACAACTGCAACCAAACAGCTTGGTGCTTAGGTCAGCAATGTAAAACCCTCCGCTAAGAAACCGGCACTGCTGTCACTATGGTATTTGTCTATTCCGCTAAGGACACGTCAAGATAGAATGTTATTAAAAATAGTGAATCCTCCCTGCTACCATCTTAACATATTCAGCAGGATGAAATGTCTGCAGATGCTCTCTGATACATTGCATTTGATTGCTCCCTATCACATTTTCAACTGTGGCCAGTGTACCACACAATGTGCAATGGACTGCCATGAACTGCTAGATCCTCACATCTACAGACTTGCTATAAGCTGGTGAGTAAGGTAACAAAGACAAAGGTGGAATGCCAGAGGAGGAGGATGCTGAGGGTTTCGGGGAGAGGAGAATGGGTAAATTTTCCCACACCTGGACCCTATCACAAGAAGACGATGACAACATAGTAACATAGTAATTTAGGTTGGAAAAACACTTGCGTTCATCTAGTTCAACCCTTTTCCTATTCTTGTTTACCATTGTGGAACCAAAAGAAGGCAAAAAAAACCCCCTCAATACAGCAATTTCAAATTCTGCCTTGAATGGGGGGAAAAATTCCTTCTTCATTCCAAATGGCAATCAGAGTTCTCCTTGGATCAACAAGCACTAACTAAATATTAATCCCAATACTAACATACATAGCCCTCTATGTTCTGATCTTTTAAATAAGTATCGAGGCCCTTTTTAAAGGCATCTAATGTATTCGATAGCACCTCCCCCTCAGGCAGTGAATTCCATACATTTATTGTCCTTTCTGTAAAGAATTCCATCCGCTGTTGTAGATGAAATCTCCTTTCCTCAAGTCTAAGCGGGTTGCCCCTTCTCCTTTGTACTGTTCTGTTAATGAACAGGTCTTTGGAGAACCCTTTGTATGGGCCCTGAACATATTTATATGTTATCATATCCCCTCTAAGATTCCGTTTCTCTAGTGTGTACAAATTTAACTTTTCTAGCCTTTCTTCATAACTAAAACTTTCCATTCCCCTTACTAGTTTTGTAGCCCTCCTCTGCACTTTCTCAAGTTCCATAATGTCCTTTTTCAGAAAGGGTGCCCAGAATTGAACAGCATATTCTAGGTGGGGGTCTTACCATGGACCTGTAAAGAGGCATAATAATATCTTCCTCCCTTGAGTCAATACCCCTTTTAATACATGCCAATATCTTATTGGCCTTTGCAGCTGCCAGCTGGCACTGCTCGCTACTGCTAAGTCTACTGTCTACCATTACTCTCAAATTCTTTTCATTAATAGATTTCCCCAGAGAAACACCATTTAAACTATATGTTGCATTTTTATTATTCTAACCAAAATGCATAACTTTACACTTGTCTATATTGAATCTCAGGTGTTAACACCAGTCATCAAACGTCAAGGCTGGGTTTCTCTTCTTTTCCTCTGGGATTTTTGCCCCCATTCTTTGTGCCCTTTGGGAGGGACAAGGGCCCAGTGACAGTGGCTCTCAATTTCTTTTTTGGGGGGTTTGTCTTCACATGCTTAACATAAATGTTGTGGTGTCTATGTTGCATGTGCTATATGAAGGCAGATGTGCCAAGGTGCATCCTTTCCCCTTTTCACTACCTTATCACACAAACTGCACAGTGCATGTTACTTATGACTGCACTATGCCTGCTCCAAGGAAAATGTATTCCCTCACCCTAGATCCTGGAAGTGGATCCAAGTACTGTATTGATAATTCTTGTTGATCTTAACAACAGACTTAAATATTAAATGTTGGAACTTGATCTTCTTTCAAAACTTACCCTTGCTGTTCTATTTCATCTGTAGTTTGTTGCTTTGGCGTTTAAAGGGATTGTAATTGATTGTTTCCAATGCAACTCAGTTTGTTCATCATAAGAAATAGTTCTGCGGCTGCTGCTCTTATTGTCCACAACCGTACAGTTACCATGTTGTTTTATGCAGAAGTTTACCCCTCCCGACCCTTTTCCAGATGTCAGAATATCATGCTGAGATCTGACAGTGGATTACAACGAGGGACAATCTTCAGTTTGTATTAGGAAAAACCTGCCTTTCTTTGACATGGAGGGCAGGTTTTTCCTTATATTGACTGGGGGAAGATTGTCCCTCATTGTGATTTGTTGTGTAAAGCAACTGGACTTCAGAACTAAGGGAAGGCAGCATTAGAATGGTAAAAGGAGTTGGGGGGTAAACTTCTGCATAAAATAACATCATAACTGTACAGTTTTGAACAATAAGAGCAGCAGCCAGCAGTACTTATAATGAACAAAATGAACTGTGTTGGAAACTATCTATTACTATCCCTTAAAGCAGGGCTCAAAATTTCCACTCGCCCACTCACATTTGGCGAGGAGAAATTGAGTGAGGGCGAGTGGAAATTGAAGCCAGCAATCTAATCTGCCACCCGTCCTCATTGTAATTTATTAAGAACCCATCACTTCACTGCTGTGCTCCCATAACTTTTTAAGAGTTGTGTGCAGCCCTGGATATTCGCACCATTAAGGTCTTGCCTCTCAGCGTGAGCGCTGCCCCAGCTCTCTCTCCCCTTGTCCCATCTGCTCCGCTCGTCAAGGGAAAAAAAGTTAACCCTTTGAGTCCCTTGTCCTATCTGCTTCCTCAGTGTGATACTTCATAAGCCTGATAAAAAGACTGAAAGTACCCGCTGTCTAGTTAGTACTCAGAGATCTATAAGATGCCCACATATCCCTGTAAATCACTTAATCTTGGAGCGCTGCCCTGGCTCTCTCTCTTCCCATCGCTCCACACAGAGAAGGGAAGAGAGAAAGCCAGGGCAGCGCACTGAGATTAATTTACAGGGATATGTGGGGATCTTATGGATCTCTGAGTACCAACGAGACAGCGGGTACTTTCAATCATTTTATCAGGCTTACGAAGTATCACACTGGGGGAGCAGATAAGACAAGGCATTCAAAGGGTTAGCTTTTTTTTTCTCTTGACGAGCGGAGCGGAAGGGACAAGGGGAGAGAGAGCTGGGGCAGTGCTCATGCTGAACAAGATCCGGACGGGGCCGGTGCCACCTATAGACGAGGTAGGCGCCGGCCTATGGCGCACAGGTACTGGGGACGCAGGCATGCAGCACTGCGCTCACTCATCGGGTCGGATCTTTAGTAATGCAGAGCGCGCTGGGATCTCCCGGCGCGCTCTGCATTACTGAAGAGAAGACTGCACGGGAGCTACAGGTATGTGATGGGAGGCAAGTTGGAGCTGCTGGGGTCATAGTGGAGCTTCTGGGGGCAAGTTGGAGCAGATGGGGGCAAAGTGGAGCGAATGGGGGGCAAAGTGGAGCTAATGGGGGCAAGTTGGAGCTGAGGGGGCATAGTTGAGCTGCTGGGGGCAAGTTGGAGCTGATGGGGGCAAAGTGGAGTGGATGATGGGCAAGTTGGAGCTGATGTGGGCAAGTTGGAGCTGATGGGGGCAAGTTGGAGAGGATGGGGGCAAGTTGGAGTGGATGGGGGCAAAGTGGAGCAGATGGGGGCAAAGTGGAGAGGATGGGGGGCAAGTTGGAGAGGATGGGGGCAAGTTGGAGTGGATGGGGGCAAAGTGGAGCAGATGGGGGCAAAGTGGAGAGGATGGGGGGCAAAGTGGAGAGGATGGGGGCAAGTTGGAGTGGAGGGGGCAAAGTGGAGCGGATGGGGGCAAAGTGGAGAGGATGGGGGGCAAAGTGGAGAGGATGGGGGGCAAGTTGGAGAGGATGGGGGCAAGTTGGAGTGGATGGGGCAAAGTGGAGCGGATGGGGGCAAAGTGGAGAGGATGGGGGGCAAGTTGGAGAGGATGGGGGACAAAGTGGAGAGGATGGGGGGCAAGTTGGAGAGGATGGGGGCAAGTTGGAGAGGATGGGGGGCAACTTGGAGAGGATGGGGGGCAAGTTGGAGAGGATGGGGGCAAGTTGGAGAGGATGGGGGCAAAGTGGAGAGGATGGGGGGCAAGTTGGAGAGGATGGGGGCAAAGTGGAGAGGATGGGGGGCAAGTTGGAGAGGATGGGGGCAAAGTGGAGAGGATGGGGGCAAAGTGGAGAGGATGGGGGGCAAAGTGGAGAGGATGGGGGGCAAAGTGGAGAGGATGGGGGGCAAAGTGGAGAGGATGGGGGGCAAAGTGAAGTGGAGAGGATGGGGGGCAAAGTGGAGAGGATGGGGGGCAAAGTGGAGAGGATGGGGGGCAAAGTGAAGTGGAGAGGATGGGGGGCAAAGTGGAGAGGATGGGGGGCAAAGTGAAGTGGAGAGGATGGGGGGCAAAGTGAAGTGGAGAGGATGGGGGGCAAAGTGGAGAGGATGGGGGGCAAAGTGGAGAGGATGGGGGCAAAGTGGAGAGGATGGGGGGCAAAGTGAAGTGGAGAGGATGGGGGGCAAAGTGGAGAGGATGGGGGGCAAAGTGAAGTGGAGAGGATGGGGGGCAAAGTGGAGAGGATGGGGGGCAAAGTGAAGTGGAGAGGATGGGGGGCAAAGTGAAGTGGAGAGGATGGGGGGCAAAGTGGAGAGGATGGGGGGCAAAGTGGAGAGGATGGGGGCAAAGTGGAGAGGATGGGGGGCAAAGTGAAGTGGAGAGGATGGGGGGCAAAGTGGAGAGGATGGGGGGCAAAGTGAAGTGGAGGGATGGGGGGCAAAGTGGAGAGGATGGGGGGCAAAGTGAAGTGGAGAGGATGGGGGGCAAAGTGGAGAGGATGGGGGGCAAAGTGGAGAGGATGGGGGGCAAAGTGAAGTGGAGAGGATGGGGGCAAAGTGGAGAGGATGGGGGGCAAATTGGAGAGGATGGGGGGCAAATTGGAGAGGATGGGGGGCAAAGTGAAGTGGAGAGGATGGGGGGCAAAGTGGAGAGGATGGGGGGCAAGTTGGAGAGGATGGGGGCAAGTTGGAGAGGATGGGGGCAAGTTGGAGAGGATGGGGGCAAGTTGGAGAGGATGGGGGGCAAAGTGGAGAGGATGGGGGGCAAAGTGAAGTGGAGAGGATGGGGGGCAAAGTGGAGAGGATGGGGGGCAAAGTGGAGAGGATGGGGGGCAAAGTGGAGAGGATGGGGGGCAAAGTGAAGTGGAGAGGATGGGGGCAAAGTGGAGAGGATGGGGGGCAAATTGGAGAGGATGGGGGGCAAATTGGAGAGGATGGGGGGCAAAGTGAAGTGGAGAGGATGGGGGGCAAAGTGGAGAGGATGGGGGGCAAGTTGGAGAGGATGGGGGCAAGTTGGAGAGGATGGGGGCAAGTTGGAGAGGATGGGGGCAAGTTGGAGAGGATGGGGGGCAAAGTGGAGAGGATGGGGGGCAAAGTGGAGAGGATGGGGGGCAAGTTGGAGAGGATGGGGGCAAGTTGGAGAGGATGGGGGCAAGTTGGAGAGGATGGGGGCAAAGTGGAGAGGATGGGGGCAAGTTGGAGAGGATGGGGGCAAAGTGGAGAGGATGGGGGCAAAGTGGAGAGGATGGGGGCAAAGTGGAGAGGATGGGGGGCAAGTTGGAGAGGATGGGGGCAAAGTGGAGAGGATGGGGGCAAAGTGGAGAGGATGGGGGGCAAGTTGGAGAGGATGGGGGCAAAGTGGAGAGGATGGGGGCAAAGTGGAGAGGATGGGGGCAAGTTGGAGAGGATGGGGGCAAGTGGAGAGGATGGGGGCAAAGTGGAGAGGATGGGGGCAAAGTGGAGAGGATGGGGGGCAAGTTGGAGAGGATGGGGGGCAAGTTGGAGAGGATGGGGGGCAAGTTGGAGAGGATGGGGGCAAAGTGGAGAGGATGGGGGCAAAGTGGAGAGGATGGGGGCAAGTTGGAGAGGATGGGGGGCAAGTTGGAGAGGATGGGCAAGCTGGAGAGGATGGGGGCAAGTTGGAGAGGATGGGGGCAAAGTGGAGAGGATGGGGGCAAAGTGGAGAGGATGGGGGGCAAGTTGGAGAGGATGGGGGCAAGTTGGAGAGGATGGGCAAGTTGGAGAGGATGGGGGCAAGTTGGAGAGGATGGGGGCAAAGTGGAGAGGATGGGGGGCAAGTTGGAGAGGATGGGGGCAAGTTGGAGAGGATGGGCAAGTTGGAGAGGATGGGGGCAAGTTGGAGAGGATGGGGGCAAAGTGGAGAGGATGGGGGCAAGTTGGAGAGGATGGGGGCAAGTTGGAGAGGATGGGGGCAAAGTGGAGAGGATGGGGGGCAAGTTGGAGAGGATGGGGGCAAGTTGGAGAGGATGGGCAAGCTGGAGAGGATGGGGGCAAGTTGGAGAGGATGGGGGCAAGTTGGAGAGGATGGGGCAAGTTGGAGAGGATGGGGGCAAAGTGGAGAGGATGGGGGCAAGTTGGAGAGGATGGGGGCAAAGTGGAGAGGATGGGGGCAAGTTGGAGAGGATGGGGGCAAAGTGGAGAGGATGGGGGGCAAGTTGGAGAGGATGGGGGCAAGTTGGAGAGGATGGGGGCAAGTTGGAGAGGATGGGCAAGCTGGAGAGGATGGGGCAAGTTGGAGAGGATGGGGGCAAGTTGGAGAGGATGGGGGCAAAGTGGAGAGGATGGGGGCAAGTTGGAGAGGATGGGGGCAAGTTGGAGAGGATGGGGGGCAAGTTGGAGAGGATGGGGGCAAAGTGGAGAGGATGGGGGCAAGTTGGAGAGGATGGGGGCAAAGTGGAGAGGATGGGGGCAAGTTGGAGAGGATGGGGGCAAAGTGGAGAGGATGGGGGGCAAGTTGGAGAGGATGGGGGCAAGTTGGAGAGGATGGGGGCAAAGTGGAGAGGATGGGAGTGGGGGCAAGTTGGAGAGGATGGGGGCAAAGTGGAGAGGATGGGGGCAAGTTGGAGAGGATGAGGGCAAAGTGGAGAGGATGGGGGCAAGTTGGAGAGGATGGGGGCAAAGTGGAGAGGATGGGGGGCAAGTTGGAGAGGATGGGGGCAAGTTGGAGAGGATGGGCAAGCTGGAGAGGATGGGGGCAAGTTGGAGAGGATGGGGGCAAAGTGGAGAGGATGGGGGCAAAGTGGAGAGGATGGGGGCAAGTTGGAGAGGATGGGCAAGCTGGAGAGGATGGGGGCAAGTTGGAGAGGATGGGGGCAAAGTGGAGAGGATGGGGGGCAAGTTGGAGAGGAGGGGGGCAAGTTGGAGAGGATGGGCAAGCTGGAGAGGATGGGGGCAAGTTGGAGAGGATGGGGGCAAAGTGGAGAGGATGGGGGCAAAGTGGAGAGGATGGGGGCAAGTTGGAGAGGATGGGCAAGCTGGAGAGGATGGGGGCAAGTTGGAGAGGATGGGGGCAAAGTGGAGAGGATGGGGGCAAAGTGGAGAGGATGGGGGGCAAGTTGGAGAGGATGGGCAAGTTGGAGAGTATGGGGGCAAGTTGGAGAGGATGGGGGCAAAGTGGAGAGGATGGGGGCAAGTTGGAGAGGATGGGGGCAAAGTGGAGAGGATGGGGGGCAAGTTGGAGAGGATGGGGGCAAGTTGGAGAGGATGGGGGCAAGTTGGAGAGGATGGGGGCAAAGTGGAGAGGATGGGGGCAAGTTGGAGAGGATGGGGGCAAAGTGGAGAGGATGGGGGGCAAGTTGGAGAGGATGGGGGCAAGTTGGAGAGGATGGGGGCAAGTTGGAGAGGATGGGGGCAAAGTGGAGAGGATGGGGGCAAGTTGGAGAGGATGGGGGCAAAGTGGAGAGGATGGGGGCAAGTTGGAGAGGATGGGGGCAAAGTGGAGAGGATGGGGGCAAGTTGGAGAGGATGGGGGCAAAGTGGAGAGGATGGGGGGCAAGTTGGAGAGGATGGGGGCAAAGTGGAGAGGATGGGGGGCAAGTTGGAGAGGATGGGGGCAAAGTGGAGAGGATGGGGGCAAGTTGGAGAGGATGGGGGCAAAGTGGAGAGGATGGGGGGCAAGTGGAGAGGATGGGGGCAAGTTGGAGAGGATGGGGGCAAAGTGGAGAGGATGGGGGGCAAGTTGGAGAGGATGGGGGCAAGTTGGAGAGGATGGGGGCAAAGTGGAGAGGATGGGGGGCAAGTTGGAGAGGATGGGGGCAAAGTGGAGAGGATGGGGGCAAAGTGGAGAGGATGGGGGCAAAGTGGAGAGGATGGGGGCAAAGTGGAGAGGATGGGGGGCAAGGTGGAGAGGATGGGGGGCAAGTTGGAGAGGATGGGGGCAAAGTGGAGAGGATGGGGGCAAAGTGGAGAGGATGGGGGGCAAGTTGGAGAGGATGGGGGCAAAGTGGAGAGGATGGGGGCAAAGTGGAGAGGATGGGGGGCAAGTTGGAGAGGATGGGGGCAAAGTGGAGAGGATGGGGGCAAGTTGGAGAGGATGGGGGCAAAGTGGAGAGGATGGGGGCAAAGTGGAGAGGATGGGGGCAAGTTGGAGAGGATGGGGGCAAAGTGGAGAGGATGGGGGCAAGTTGGAGAGGATGGGGGCAAAGTGGAGAGGATGGGGGCAAAGTGGAGAGGATGGGGGCAAGTTGGAGAGGATGGGGGCAAAGTGGAGAGGATGGGGGCAAAGTGGAGAGGATGGGGGCAAAGTGGAGAGGATGGGGGGCAAGTTGGAGAGGATGGGGGCAAAGTGGAGAGGATGGGGGCAAGTTGGAGAGGATGGGGGCAAAGTGGAGAGGATGGGGGCAAAGTGGAGAGGATGGGGGCAAAGTGGAGAGGATGGGGGCAAGTTGGAGAGGATGGGGGCAAAGTGGAGAGGATGGGGGCAAGTTGGAGAGGATGGGGGCAAAGTGGAGAGGATGGGGGCAAGTTGGAGAGGATGGGGGCAAAGTGGAGAGGATGGGGGGCAAGTTGGAGAGGATGGGGGCAAAGTGGAGAGGATGGGGGCAAAGTGGAGAGGATGGGGGCAAGTTGGAGAGGATGGGGGCAAAGTGGAGAGGATGGGGGCAAAGTGGAGAGGATGGGGGCAAAGTGGAGAGGATGGGGGGCAAGTTGGAGAGGATGGGGGCAAAGTGGAGAGGATGGGGGCAAGTTGGAGAGGATGGGGGCAAAGTGGAGAGGATGGGGGCAAAGTGGAGAGGATGGGGGCAAAGTGGAGAGGATGGGGGCAAGTTGGAGAGGATGGGGGCAAAGTGGAGAGGATGGGGGGCAAGTTGGAGAGGATGGGGGCAAAGTGGAGAGGATGGGGGCAAGTTGGAGAGGATGGGGGCAAAGTGGAGAGGATGGGGGGCAAGTTGGAGAGGATGGGGGCAAAGTGGAGAGGATGGGGGCAAGTTGGAGAGGATGGGGGCAAAGTGGAGAGGATGGGGGCAAGTTGGAGAGGATGGGGGCAAAGTGGAGAGGATGGGGGGCAAGTTGGAGAGGATGGGGCAAGTTGGAGAGTATGGGGGCAAGTTGGAGAGGATGGGGGCAAAGTGGAGAGGATGGGGGCAAGTTGGAGAGGATGGGGGCAAAGTGGAGAGGATGGGGGGCAAGTTGGAGAGGATGGGGGCAAGTTGGAGAGGATGGGGGCAAGTTGGAGAGGATGGGGGCAAAGTGGAGAGGATGGGGGCAAGTTGGAGAGGATGGGGGCAAAGTGGAGAGGATGGGGGCAAGTTGGAGAGGATGGGGGCAAAGTGGAGAGGATGGGGGCAAGTTGGAGAGGATGGGGGCAAAGTGGAGAGGATGGGGGGCAAGTTGGAGAGGATGGGGGCAAAGTGGAGAGGATGGGGGGCAAGTTGGAGAGGATGGGGGCAAAGTGGAGAGGATGGGGGCAAGTTGGAGAGGATGGGGGCAAAGTGGAGAGGATGGGGGGCAAGTTGGAGAGGATGGGGGCAAGTTGGAGAGGATGGGGGCAAAGTGGAGAGGATGGGGGGCAAGTTGGAGAGGATGGGGGCAAAGTGGAGAGGATGGGGGCAAAGTGGAGAGGATGGGGGGCAAGTTGGAGAGGATGGGGGCAAAGTTGGAGAGGATGGGGGCAAAGTGGAGAGGATGGGGGCAAAGTGGAGAGGATGGGGGGCAAGTTGGAGAGGATGGGGGCAAAGTGGAGAGGATGGGGGCAAAGTGGAGAGGATGGGGGCAAAGTGGAGAGGATGGGGGCAAAGTGGAGAGGATGGGGGCAAAGTGGAGAGGATGGGGGGCAAGGTGGAGAGGATGGGGGCAAGTTGGAGAGGATGGGGGCAAAGTGGAGAGGATGGGGGCAAAGTGGAGAGGATGGGGGCAAAGTGGAGAGGATGGGGGCAAAGTGGAGAGGATGGGGGCAAGTTGGAGAGGATGGGGGCAAAGTGGAGAGGATGGGGGCAAAGTGGAGAGGATGGGGGGCAAGTTGGAGAGGATGGGGGCAAAGTGGAGAGGATGGGGGCAAGTTGGAGAGGATGGGGGCAAAGTGGAGAGGATGGGGGCAAAGTGGAGAGGATGGGGGCAAGTTGGAGAGGATGGGGGCAAAGTGGAGAGGATGGGGGCAAGTTGGAGAGGGATGGGGGCAAAGTGGAGAGGATGGGGGCAAAGTGGAGAGGATGGGGGCAAGTTGGAGAGGATGGGGGCAAAGTGGAGAGGATGGGGGCAAAGTGGAGAGGATGGGGGCAAAGTGGAGAGGATGGGGGCAAGTTGGAGAGGATGGGGGCAAAGTGGAGAGGATGGGGGCAAGTGGAGAGGATGGGGGCAAAGTGGAGAGGATGGGGGCAAAGTGGAGAGGATGGGGGCAAAGTGGAGAGGATGGGGGCAAGTTGGAGAGGATGGGGGCAAAGTGGAGAGGATGGGGGGCAAGTTGGAGAGGATGGGGGCAAAGTGGAGAGGATGGGGGCAAGTGGAGAGGATGGGGGCAAAGTGGAGAGGATGGGGGCAAGTTGGAGAGGATGGGGGCAAAGTGGAGAGGATGGGGGCAAGTTGGAGAGGATGGGGGCAAAGTGGAGAGGATGGGGGCAAGTTGGAGAGGATGGGGGCAAAGTGGAGAGGATGGGGGCAAGTTGGAGAGGATGGGGGCAAAGTGGAGAGGATGGGGGCAAGTGGAGAGGATGGGGGGCAAGTTGGAGAGGATGGGGGCAAAGTGGAGAGGATGGGGGCAAGTTGGAGAGGATGGGGGCAAAGTGGAGAGGATGGGGGCAAGTTGGAGAGGATGGGGGCAAAGTGGAGAGGATGGGGGCAAAGTGGAGAGGATGGGGGGCAAGTTGGAGAGGATGGGGGCAAAGTGGAGAGGATGGGGGCAAAGTGGAGAGGATGGGGGCAAAGTGGAGAGGATGGGGGCAAAGTGGAGAGGATGGGGGCAAGTGGAGAGGATGGGGGCAAAGTGGAGAGGATGGGGGGCAAGTTGGAGAGGATGGGGGCAAAGTGGAGAGGATGGGGGCAAAGTGGAGAGGATGGGGGCAAAGTGGAGAGGATGGGGGGCAAGTTGGAGAGGATGGGGGCAAAGTGGAGAGGATGGGGGGCAAGTTGGAGAGGATGGGGGCAAAGTGGAGAGGATGGGGGCAAGTTGGAGAGGATGGGGGCAAAGTGGAGAGGATGGGGGCAAAGTGGAGAGGATGGGGGCAAAGTGGAGAGGATGGGGGGCAAGTTGGAGAGGATGGGGGGCAAAGTGGAGAGGATGGGGGCAAAGTGGAGAGGATGGGGGCAAGTTGGAGAGGATGGGGGCAAAGTGGAGAGGATGGGGGCAAAGTGGAGAGGATGGGGGCAAGTTGGAGAGGATGGGGGCAAAGTGGAGAGGATGGGGGCAAGTTGGAGAGGATGGGGGCAAAGTGGAGAGGATGGGGGCAAAGTGGAGAGGATGGGGGGCAAGTGGAGAGGATGGGGGCAAAGTGGAGAGGATGGGGGGCAAAGTGGAGAGGATGGGGGCAAGTTGGAGAGGATGGGGGCAAAGTGGAGAGGATGGGGGCAAAGTGGAGAGGATGGGGGCAAGTTGGAGAGGATGGGGGCAAAGTGGAGAGGATGGGGGGCAAGTTGGAGAGGATGGGGGCAAAGTGGAGAGGATGGGGGGCAAGTTGGAGAGGATGGGGGCAAAGTGGAGAGGATGGGGGCAAAGTGGAGAGGATGGGGGGCAAGTTGGAGAGGATGGGGGCAAAGTGGAGAGGATGGGGGGCAAAGTGGAGAGGATGGGGGCAAAGTGGAGAGGATGGGGGCAAAGTGGAGAGGATGGGGGCAAAGTGGAGAGGATGGGGGCAAAGTGGAGAGGATGGGGGCAAGTTGGAGAGGATGGGGGCAAAGTGGAGAGGATGGGGGCAAAGTGGAGAGGATGGGGGGCAAGTTGGAGAGGATGGGGCAAAGTGGAGAGGATGGGGGGCAAGTTGGAGAGGATGGGGGCAAAGTGGAGAGGATGGGGGCAAAGTGGAGAGGATGGGGGCAAAGTGGAGAGGATGGGGGCAAAGTGGAGAGGATGGGGGCAAGTTGGAGAGGATGGGGGCAAGTGGAGAGGATGGGGGGCAAGTTGGAGAGGATGGGGGCAAAGTGGAGAGGATGGGGGCAAAGTGGAGAGGATGGGGGCAAAGTGGAGAGGATGGGGGCAAAGTGGAGAGGATGGGGA